>PRKT01001561.1:0-23498 GCA_003671525.1 Saccostrea glomerata | reverse complement strand
AATTTTTACAGGGCATGTGGTTGGGTGTGATTCACCACGTAGTAAATGAACATGAATGGATTCTTCCATACAGAGTAGGTGCACAGAATTCATGTCTGCATGGACCTCTGACAGAGGAGCGCGAGGGAGGTTGGTTAGAGGCAGGGTCGCCAGCTCATGTTGCTCTGAGGGATATTGTTCGAGACAAGAGACTGCTAAAGAAAATTCCCTATTACTTGAATTGCAGGTGCATGTTTATCTATTTTTACACCATCCTGTGAATAAAAGATTCAAGTCAAATTAAATTTTATTTCGGACATAATTATCACTGCTTGCAAACTTCTCTCTTTTGCAGAAGTACAGCTGCACTGGAAAATTTTCAAAATTTGATTTTGAAATACTCCTCAAAACAACATTCATATTCGCCACCAGTATACAAGGCGAGAAACTTAATTGCAGCATTAGACCACAACTCCAATTGTGGTAGAGAAATTTCAAGAAAGAAGGATGGCTCACAAAGGTATTAGTATTCAACTATTAATGAAATTCAGGTTCATGGCTTCTAATTTTTCTATCCATTAAGTTTCTACATTTTATTTTCAATATAAATATATTTCTTTATGCAATATTTTATCCCTTTTTTCAGACACCAACGCTATTACAGCAAGAAGAGTGGGAGATGGTCTGTCTATGGAGTTAAGTCAGAGAAAGTGTACCCCTACTCTGGGACCTTGATGAGAGCCTGTTTGGAGAACAGACTACTGGATGGAGTAGGAATGAACCAGCCAGTGGTTCTCAGTGCTGAGGATCCAAGAAGAATATCCTCTGTGCTAGCACCAGTCCCCCCTCCACCTACAGCTGAACTAGTTGCTGGAAAAAAGTCAAGATTTTCTGATCCTCAAATTCAGATTTCATGAAATGAAAAGTAAAAGATGTGTTGTTACTGATTTAATGTGTTTTGTTTTAATTTGACATGATTAGTATCCAAGCACCCCTTCTAAGAAACCAACATACTGTCCTGATGGCTCGGGATACTTATCCCGAATTTTCCACACGCAACAACTTGGTATTACTTTACGATTTCCTGCTCCGAGTCTCCCATGTATCCACATTATATATTGCCGATAGGCTGTGTGTCTGCGAGATCTATTAAAGTTCTCATCCCTAGGCTCGGCCAGCACATCATTGTAGTACCTCATGGCTACCTCCAACACGAGCTCATCCAGAACAATCGTTTGAAAATCCTAAAACGAAAATGAGATAACTATAAGGCAAAATTTTAGGCCTTCATTAAAAATATTTTTGTTTGAAGTACTCCGAACCCACTTTTTTTCAAGGCAAGTTAGGTTAGAAAGGGTTTTTTTGCTTTACAGAATTGGGCAAAATGATACCGGTCATATAAATCAAACTCGGAAATTTATGAATGTACACACTGGATAGCTAATATTGATTTACTAAGTATAATTTATTGCTCATAATTTTCAACTGAAAAGCATCCTAGAGAAATTATAAGTACCGTGAAAACTTAAAAAAAAATATGACAAACTAAGAGGGCTGAGAAATTGTGCAAGGGCGACTTTGATGAGTCTGTCGGAGTACATCAAAAAAACAATTTTTAATTGTTGGCCTTATATTCTTCAGGGTTTTACAGTTTTAGTAAGAAAATAATGCAGTTTATGCTAGAAGAAATCATACTTACAGGTAATCTAGAGTGACAGCTCTGACTGGATTTATTGCAGCAAACTTTTTCTTTCTCTAAGGGCATTTCCCTACAATAGGTGCAAATGCACCAGCTTGGGACTGTACTGCTTGGTGGTCGATGCTCTGGACTTTCACCTTGAACCATGTGAAGGATGTCCAAGATGAAAGAAGGTTGCTTCGAGCAAACCAATCTAAGCACAGCTCTGAGGCTGTCAGTGTCTAATGATGCAATGCACGTCTGAAATATTATTAAAAAAATATTATATAAAAAATATGCCACTAATTAATACATACAGATCATTAGATTGGTATTGCACATTAGCTTTCTACCTCCACATGAGCTCGTCTTTCCTGTCTTGCCTGGACAGCTAATTCCAGCCGATTTGGTCCTTGGCCGCCTCTTCTTCCTCTCCTGGAACCACCGCGACCTCTACCACCAGCTGCAGGGGACTACAGTTTATGAAATCCCACATTATAAGCATTTGACTTGTACAAGGCAACAACTACATGTAATATTCGGGGGGGGGGGTGTCTAGCAAAATTTGGAAATAAATAATATGTTCTCAAAAATGTTCTAATAAAATAATAATTAGGCTTCATAATTACATTCAAAACCCGTCTAACTCTTCCACGCCCACGGCCTCTCCCTCGACCTCTCCCTCTTCTGTAGTTTGGTACATACTCATCATCACTGATATCCGACCGACTACCAGGTGAATAATCACTTCTAGATCTATCTGCACTCTGCAAAAACAGCACAAAGGTAATTTTAAAATTCATAATTTATTTGCTAGATTTTAACTCCGAAGGTTAATTTGACTTTTATTTGAAGTTTCTTAGTCGTTTTTACTGTGAAACGCGGGGGGGGGGTGTCTAGCAAAATTTGGAAATAAATAATATGTTCTCAAAAATGTTCTAATAAAATAATAATTAGGCTTCATAATTACATTCAAAACCCGTCTAACTCTTCCACGCCCACGGCCTCTCCCTCGACCTCTCCCTCTTCTGTAGTTTGGTACATACTCATCATCACTGATATCCGACCGACTACCAGGTGAATAATCACTTCTAGATCTATCTGCACTCTGCAAAAACAGCACAAAGGTAATTTTAAAATTCAAAATTTATTTGCTAGATTTTAACTCCGAAGGTTAATATGACTTTTATTTGAAGTTTCTTAGTCGTTTTTACTGTGAAACAAAAACCCCCCTATGGGGCCTCAAGTTGTTAAAAACGTTTTTCAGCCAATTTCTGAAAAATTATGGGCACAATATTGCATTGTGACCGTATATTTAAGTTGATATTCGCCTATTACACTTTTTCAAAGTTTAATTCATTCATGACATGGTATAACTGTTTCAAATAAATGAAAAATACAGATACTCACGTCTGACTCCATCTTCGTACAACTTCGTTATCAGCATCCCGTTCGGGTTCGGTAATCATCGTTACAGTGTCCCGAGAGATAATTAGGCAATGACCGTTGGAAAGACAGAGCACAGCATGCGTGCAATTAAACATCCTATACTTTGTTTATTGTGAGAAATTTCTTACCCAAACTTCGTTATTATCTTAGTTGTATCGGTACATGTAAAATAATGCTTAAATGCCCATTCAAATTGTACCGTCAGTTATAGCAGCTATTGCTTTAACATCGGTCATGCGGTCCGACATTTAATCAATTTATGTCGGTCATGACCAAATTAAGCCGGTCTTGCCGGCATGACCGGCAGTTTTCCACAGCTCTGTATTATTGCGCACAAAAAAGTGCGCTCGGTTCTTAATTCTTGGCAGTATAAATAGCGAAATGTTCTATGATTAGAATATCAGAGTCAGGAGGACTATTAACAACAATTATGAGGAATGTTTGGTTGTGGAACATACGGTTAGTAATATTTTGAGATCAGAGTTTTAAAAACATGGAGAAATAAATCGGGAACCGAGCGCAATAAATATACAGTTTTTTTTTCAATTGGTTGGCAATGTAGCTTTCCGGTCTATCAATATATTTTTTTTCGGAGAGCTCCAGATCTGCAGCTAAGCAAATATATACATAACATAGGCACTGAAAGATTACATTTTTCTGTTGGATTGGCCCCCCACTTGAAATCAATTAGCCCAACACTTGAATTTGATTTGCTTCCGACGCCTATGGTAAATTCTGAATCGGAAAAGTTAAATTCGGTATAGCACCTTAGTAGAAAATAAATAAGTGATTTTTTAAAAAAAATTTACGATAATAATCTCAAGACATAAGATATTCTATATGGCCGTGACGGTCCAGAAGGTTTCATTGGTACCATAGGTTTAAACATACAAAAACAAAGCATTTTCTTTTCTTTTTTAAATATTTTTTTGTTTTTTAATAGATGTGTTCATGTGCGATAATGCCCAACCTTGGTGCCAGGCACATTACTGGAAGAAGAAGAAAATATTAATAGCAAATTAAAATCCTATAGCATCTTATAAGCAAATAAAACAATCAAAAAAGTCACCAACATGAAATTATTTTAAGATAAGAATATCAATGCTGATCGGGCACGGGGATAATGAAATTCAGAAACCAATAAATTTTTTGTAGTTTCCGGTGTTATCATGGTTGTGGTGATTGAAGAAGTTGGAAGGATTAAAGTCAGAAAAAAGAAACAATCTTCTGGTATAGGCTATGTATGTGTGTTCTGGTGTTTTTCTTACCAGTTTAATAAAGAATCCGTAACCAAAGAAAGACATGGTTTGGTCACAGGGCTTGCTCCCAGCATGTAAACATATAACACATGCCTTTTGTAGTTTTTTTATTTTTTGGTATTTAATCGATTTGTTAAATTGTACTACGGTCGATCAAACAAAATGACACGCTGTTATTGGAATGATTGTAGATTATTTAGCTTTTCCTTTCTTTCTTGTGAAATTTTCTCTTTTTTGCCATTTTTTGATTGTAATTGATACATAAACTATATTACTACATGGCGGGAGCAAGCCACTGTTACCAAAAATATGTATTCCAAAACAGATTTGATAAATAGGGGGAAAATGGTTGTTATATTAACACATTTATTAATAAAGCATAATTATTTCATTAACAGGTTTATTTTAGTTTAAACTGCTTTATTCTTGTTGAAAAAATAAATATGAAAGTTTAGAATACTGTAAATCAACTAGAAAAGGAGAAAAAAAGAGAAAAAAAACAAAGCAGGAATACTGTTTCTTTTATTCTGTGGGATAAAAATTGTCCATTTATTAGTTTATATGGGATAAATCCCATATTTGAACATAGATGGGAGAGTTTTCTCCATATACAGTTTTAAAGGATAAAAACTCCCATTATGAATGAATAATGGGATTTTTTTTTCTCCTATAGCAGAAAAAATCCCACAGAATACATTTTTCTCCCACAGAATAATGGTGGGATATTGGTTAGGAGAGAAAATCCCACCATTATCCCATGGGATTTTTTTATTTCAAGTGTAATATCTTTTAAAGTAGAAGATATTCAGGTGTACAGGTTAGTCCATGATGTGTGATTTAAAAAAAACCCACCAGATGATCTAAAAAGTTTCCATGTATCTTTGGAAAAGTGGTTGGCGAAAGTCCGGACAAATGTCGTATCCGGAGTTAAATGTCGCACTGTTATAGGGGGATTATTTCTCGGCAGGATATTACGAACGTGGAAAATTTAAAACGCATTGCCGATAAATATCAACATGGTTTAGTTTTTATAGACAAATTACTTGCAACTTTGACACATATAGAAATGTTAAGGTGTTTATCTTCTTATGGGCGATTTTAAACAACATTAGAAATAAAAATCACGTCCTTCCGCTTCCGTACTACTTTTTAGACGTTAACAGAGGTATAAGTGGAACGATAACTCTGGGTACAGATTGACGTTTGTCTTGTCTTTGACATAAAAATTCAACTGTACGATCCATTTAACTTTAATTTTCGGATGTTCGCGAAAATACTTAGTACGAGTTATCAAAATACAGTGGTACAGTAACAAGTCAGGTCGTTCATACTCATTTCTGATTAGATATAAATCACGTTCTATAAATTGTTATTTAATTATTCTGCAATATTGCTAATTACGTGTGTTCTTTTTCAAGAAGGTTTGATATTGAGCGTTTTCGATCAGGGCCACGAATAAAAAGTGAAGATCTGAAGGCTGAAATGTAGCACTTGACTCCACACAGTAAATTCACATTCTTCCCTTTCACTTGTAGTAGACAGGTATTGAGGTGGCAGAGGATAGTTTTTTTTTTGCAATCAAAACGTTTGCCTGACGCGGTTTACTTAATATTGAGCTGTTTTAAAAATGTGCATTGAAAAATTTTAAATTCCCTCTACATGTAATAATAGTATGATGTAGTCCCTTGAGGAATTTGAAGCTTTTAGGAATAAAACATGTACAACTTACACAATGGCCCCTAAAGATGGCGCAGGGACAATCTCAAAATTTCATGTGAATCAAGCCTATTTTCACTATTTCGCGGCAGCCGCAACTGCTTCCAGGCCCGTACTCATGACCTAAGCTACCACACAAATTGCAGAATAACATTTTGTACATACCAATGAACAGCAAGAGATAATGGCTCAACCACCTCGTTTTCAAGCTACAATTCATCCATGAACCCACCCCGCTTTTCTGGTGAAATACCGGTAGAGTGAGTTTTGAGCATAGTTTCCTATTTCTAGTCCATATCGCATATACAGTAGTAGTGACACTAAAGTGTCATATTTCAATAAAATATACAAGGCCACCTATTCCCTCTAAATGCACCCATAAAATATTCTAACTATAAAATCACTTGCATTCAAACCTCAGGTTTCTCTATTTTTTTTTTCTATTTTTTGACCGGTACTTTATTCGAAACTATCCTTTGCCACCTCAGCCACTACCAATGTAAATGTTTCGTACTTCGCGTTGTGTTTTTTAGCTCACCTGAGTCGAAGGCTCAAGTGAGCTTTTCTGATCAAAGTTTGTCCGTTTTCTGTCGTCGTCGTTGTCGTCTTTGTTGTAAACTTAACTGGGGCGATGAATCCGAGAGGATCATAAAAACGGTTTACAACAGAAAGTACACCTCTCCTTGTAGACGGTTTGTTTTCACTAGAAACTTTGAATCTAATGATATTTGTTTGTTGGTTGCACAGAAGTCCAATACTGCTTTCAGTTCAGGCATCCTTATCGAAATTCAGGTCAACGCGGTTCTTGGCGATGTCATTAGAATCAAAGGCTTCCATAACTTCTTTGACGTTGGATGCGAATTTGTGAAGTCTTATTTTACCATACTCCTTCAATGCATCTTGGGGTCCTTCGGATGAGACCTTAAAAACCGAGGCCCCGTGTCAGCAGCAGGTGTTGGCACGATAAAGATCCCTCACTGCTCAATGGCCCTGAGTGCCGAGTAAAGGTCAAAATTTGAAGCCCTTCACCGGCATACGGTGACGTCTCCATATGAGTGAAAAATTCTCGAGAGGGACGTTAAGCAATATACAATCAATCAATGCATCTTGAGTTTTGTGTATGAGACTGACTGCTTCATGAGTAGTTGCACAATATTTCAAGCCGTCGTCTACGTTAAAGTCGTTCGCAATGAAGTCCTTCACTTCCTGTCCATGAGTGTTAACAGCTAGCTCACCAATGCGACGTAGACCATACATTGCCACGGAAGGAGAGGAGCGACTGCCAAATACGTGAACTTTCATACGGTAAGTTAGCGGTGGTTTTTCAAAGTCATTATCTTTGTGCCACAAGAAACGTAAATAGTCACGATGGCCATCATCCACCAGAAATGATGAAACATGCTTTGAATGTCAGCAACTAAAGCCTTTTTTTTCCTTCCTAAAACTGGCCGAAGTTCTCTAGTTGTTGGCGAATTAAGGCTTCCACCATTTCTGGTCTACCATACATTTGGTCCAGTTTTTTCCAAAAAAGTTCTAATGCACGTTTAGGCTGTCCTGGGCTGGCATTGCGAATTGTAGTCGCTATTTGTTTGGAATTACCAGCAAGTTTGTTTACAAGCAATTCAAGTTCTTCAAAATCTCAAAATTTCAGTTCACCAATAAGGTTCTTAAAGTTGCAAAGACACAGATTTGAAGTTAATATTTTCTGCATAATATCACGGTTTATATATACTGACACGCAAAAGAAACGCAACACCCTACTTTAGGGGGAAAAATTGTGTAAAGTAAAGAATTTGTATCCTAAAATTATGGATATCTTCAATTTGGTAAACATCGACAATTTTAAGGTTGAACGATTTTCTTACCATAACCGGAAGTCAAGTTTGAGTCTGCTTAATAGAAATCAAAAATTGCATGTTAAAAAAATTTATTTGACAATATTAGGGAGTTTTAAGGGTTTTGATTATAAATCATAGGTAATTCTGCAATATTTCAAAAAAAATTAATTCTTTTGTTTCCCGTAACGATGTAAATGGCTTGAAAATGGCTTAAGTACGCATTTCCATTGCTCTAGCTGGAAACTTTCAACGTAAAGCTGATGGAGAGTTCCTGATGCAGAAATTCACTACATTACGCCTGAACATGGGCTAACGTATCATGCATTAAGGACAGTCCTTGTACCGGAAGTGCAAGGGTGGCTACACTGCTCTATGCACTGATCTAAGAAAACTCGACCTAGTCGTCTGAAATACGGGTATTTACAAATGGCAAAGAATGATTCCCTCGCTCAGATCTCGATATTGATAAACCTACTGTATCGTAGAATTTAAGCTGCACTTGTTATTTAGGGCAGTCTTGCACATTTTACTTGAATGGTTGGGAGGGGTGCTTAAACAGTCATATGTTACTTAGTAAAGTAAAAATATAAACATTTAACCTTTTTATCAAATCTCTGATGTTCTGAAAACTGAGTTTAGCCTAACTGTATTCACTTTTGAAAAATCAAAACATTTGTAGATTACTGATAGTTGCGTTTCTTTTGCGTGTCAGTATATATTATAATAGCATTTCATACGAAAGATATTACAAATCTCAATTCATCTTCATAAAGCATTTCACACGAAAAATATTACAAATCTCAATTCATCTTCAAGTTATTGAAACTAAAAATATATGAAGTGTTTCTCATCAATGGCTTCGGCGCAGCTGATTAACACAAATATTATTTACTACATCCTTATGAACCCAAAATGTGCTTGGGAAATAAACTATCACTCTGGTACAAAATATTTCACAATAACAAATCTGAGGGTATTTTCCGCTCAACATCGTCATCTGTTTTGATACAGAGCCATCATACATTTTTCCCAAGCAAAATTTAGATAGAGGGGAAACTCCTTTTACAGATTTCCACAAAAGATCTCAAATAAATCCTCATTTATAACTAGCGCAAAGACTCTTCAATAAATATGTGAATTCTTCTTCTATCCACGGGTATAAAAAAGGGTAAATTTCAAACTCATAATTTCGTACGTATTTTGAACATGCTGTCTTTTAACCAAGAGTACTAAAGCAGTTATCTAAATTACACGGATATATTAGATATTAAAACAAACATAAATACACGTTTATTTAAAACTAGCTTTTCGACTCTTTATATGCAGATTGACATAAGGTGTAAAAGATCATGACACTTTCTCCATCTTGACGTCATCTTCAATTATGACAACAGTACACAATCAGACGCGGGCATCTGCAACCGCTCGGGCTGGAGCCTTGTTACGCAATGGGACTCTCGGTCTCCCCCAGCCGGATCCGCTGCCCAACCACAGTCCACACTTCATGGTTTGGGATGACGCTTTCCTTCTTCGCACGTACCTGATAAAGTCGTATTCGCACCGCTACCTAACAAGGCAGGAGATGATCTGCAACTCAAGTTTTCCCGAGGCCGCCGCATTGTAGAGAACGCATTTGGGAATCTGACCAACCGATTTAGATGCCTGCTGACCACCATGAGACTGAGGCCGGGGAACGTTATGAGAGTTGCAAAGGCGTGCCTGACCCTCCAAAACATACTGAGGATACCCTACCCAAGGATGCAAGATGTACAAGCAGTAGGACCATTGGCGACAAGTAGAGAGCCTATCTGAAGAATTACTTTAGTGGTCCTGCAGGAAGTGTCCCCTGGCAGGATTTTGCCTTAAACAATTAACCTTTATATTACATTCATCCTCGTGATACACAATGAACTCCTTCATACATGAGTATAAATATGTTGTTTTAGAGATTTGATGAAGATGTTTTTAAATTAAAATAAAAAAAAAAGAGTTCTATAAAAAATAAAAAAAATTTTTTTTGTATTTCTGAGTAGGAAAATTAATAAAAACGTTTACTTCTCGACAAAGAAAATAGTTTGTTTTAAATAAAACGTGCACTCAAACTAGTCCAAAACAACAGAGCGTTTATTATTTGCAGTTTTTGACCTTTTAACAAGAAGAGTCATTGTAAAAGAAACGGGAAAAGTTTATTTTTACCATAGTTTTTATGTTTTGGTTTTTTTTTAGCTCCTATGATTTTCTGATTACCCGATGTCTGTCAGTCTGTAAACTTTTCAACTTCTTCTTAAGAACCAATGGAACAACTTTAACCAAACTTGGTACATAACATGCTTATGGGTAAATGGGGAGTTTAAATGAAGGGGAGATAATCAAGATAAGACAAAATTAAGGCGGGGTCATTACAAAAATCTCCCGACACAGGGCTATAAAAGCTGAAACTTATATAGAAGCATCCTGGGGTACTCTCAATTTTAATTTATTAATTATTAGAAATATATATGATTGATTGTATATTGTTTAACGTCCCTCTCGAGAATTATTCGCTCATAGAGAGACGCCACCATTTGCAGTTGAAGAGCTGCAAATTTGTTCTATTGTCGGCACTTAGGGCCATTGAGCAGGGAGGGATCTTTTCGTGCCAACACCTACGCGGGTCCTCGGTTTATACGATCTCATCCGAAGGAACAGTCTCCACGTCCTAAAGTGGGATTCGGACCCACGACGTAACTTCCTTACTTCGCGACTCAAGAGCAGACTCGCTAACCACTGCGCTACGCGGGAAGAAATTTATTTGGAAATTTTTCAAAATATAAATCTTAGGAAAACCAGTGGGCAAGAAAAGCAAAGCTGAAACTTCTTGATCGTTGATGATACGTTGATGTAGGGTGCACAGCGACGAAGAAAGTTGATCACACAAGGTCCATGTCCCTTTGTAAAGGCTTCCTGAAATTAAATTGAACCATGAATGATCTAGTCTCACACATCCTATGTCTATGCGACTAGGTTGTTTGCATCGATGGCAGATTATTTCTCCCTTGTTTACGTCACTGGATGTTGCTCGTTGTTGTTGTGCTTGGTTGTTGTCAGCTTGTAATGAATACGATTTTTTTCTGATGGCACTGTAAAGAGTTCCATTCTCTAGATCTCCCTCTATTGTTATTGTATCTTTTTTTTTCTCTGTGCAGTTGTGCAAATTTAGGTTGTTGACTTGCTTGTTTTGTTTGAGATAGTTGTTCAACCATTCCTTTGAGTTCTTCCATGTCTGATGTAATATTGGCTAACTTCAAAATGTTTGGTTTAGAAGATCTTTAGGGAATGTTGTCTTTTTCTATATACCGAAAAGCAATTCTCAGCTTGTTGTTGTCTTTGATGTCATATTTATAACCACTTGTGTTCTTTCATTCATGTAGGAGTCCAGTCCACAACATGGAATGTAACATAGAGTGTATGTCTATGTTTTTATGATCCCCCTTTGAAGACCTTTTTCTATGCTGTAATATCTTTTTCCTTCAATATGGCATCAAACTTGTGGCTATCAATTGCTCTTTAATCTGTACACCACCATACACACTACCCAGAGTCTCCATAATGTTTTCTAATGACTTTCCAGTCCTTGATATATTACTCATCCTTGCTGCAGATCGAGTCCAAGATCGTATGCGTGATTTCGAAGAACTTTTGTTCTTGAGTGTACGTTGGATCTTTTAGTGTCATGTTAACTTAATAGCTCCAAACATATTTTGAACTTGGGATTTGTCTCCTCCTGCGAAAGATTTTCTTTAAAAGGGTATGAAGATAACGTAACAGTTTTCTTTGGTATACAATGTAATAGTTGTGTTTGGTAAAGTAAGCGATTAGAGTGGTTGCATGGGCTTCGTATCTTTTGAGTTGATGTAGCTTTGTATCTAATTGTCCAGTTCTTCTGGTGAGTCGCTCTTTGGATTCAATTCCATGGCTTTGAATGTTTGGGGAAAAAAATGCATAATCACTTTTAAGAGGTTTGGTAGTTTTCATAGGACTAATTGATTGTGTTGTATTGTTATTGTGTCTCACCATTTGACATGAAATTAATTGCATTCACTGTAGGGTAACTTTAAAAAAGAGCTAGTCCGATGATGGAAACGTGACATTCTCTTGCTGCAACAAAATTACCCGACTGCACATGAAAGATGTTCTAGCTCTGCCAAAAGATAAGGATTACAACGAAAGGAAGAGACAAGTATGACGTTTAAAACTTGTCTACATTTTAGCTCTATTGGTCAGAGACCAGAAGTATAAGAAAGTCACGTGGCAGTCTTCCGTCCGTTTGTTTGTAATCAGTTGTTCAAATTTCTACTCTGCGTACAGTAGTTTTAAGACGGAGTCATACCCGTGTATTCGTTTACTGTCATTCGAGCAAAACGGAAGCCGTTACGAGACAACATGAATTACATCTACGCTATATGAAAGAGTGCAACAAGTGTTTTGATCAAAATACAAACATTCTGTATGAACTGAAGAAAAGGATATGAACTTTTTTAAAACTCAAATTAATGAAGCAATTTAAATTTCTAAAACTGAAAATATAAATTGTTGATCACACTAGTAAACAAATACCCTCCTGCGCAGTATTACAACTGCGTACACATTATCCATGGTTTACTTCTAATAATATCAAATTGGACCCGGTGAAAATCAGCATTTCGCATTTTACGTGTGTTTATGACACATCCGTAAAGTCAATGTTTCGAACAATTTCACATGTAGTCTACCCGAGAATGGTCCCCTGCACCTCCAGATACTCTACTACAGTACATGACTGCTAAAAGATATTTAAGGGATATTTAAACATCAACTAATAATCTAAATAATTTTTAGTTAGCATTAGCTTGAATGGGAATCAATATGTATAGAAATTACACCTTTTCTTTCAAATATACAGTCATGTTGTTGAATAAAACAGTTGTGAAGTATTGTATGTTAGAATGGTAAAAGAATATAGGCAAATTAGTAGTACTCTGAGATTAGGGGTTTAAATATTCGAACGAAGTCAATCAGAAACGAATGCAATGGTATATGTGCAATTAATATACACTCCTTTAACAACGGCAACGAACTATAGACCTGTAGCTAACTTATTTTGAAAATATAATTCATTAATTGTTGTGTATTGGAACACACTAGTAATGAAGAGTAACAACATGTGTGTATGGCAGGAACTACTTTTTTAATTGAATGAATATATAACATTGAGAACCAATAACGTACACATAATATAGTTCTGGATTAACGTGGACATAACATTCCTCCCTCTTAAGTTTTGAAGTAAGATTTACCCCTTTATATTAATGTCTGTGCCTTGCTGGTACGTAATGTAATTCACGGAAACGTATTACAACATACAAATTTAAACTATACATTTAAGAACAAAGCATTAGCAACATATGTACAAATGAGAAACTTTTGTTTCCCTGTGATACCATGAGGTATTATTATGCCTCAGTCTGCACTAGTATCACATTTCACTACAAACATAATCAGCAAGATGTTTGGGCGGTTTCCTGACACGACTCGGATATCTTGGTTCAGGAACGGCTTGAGTTGATGGCATAGCACAGTCATCATTGGATGGATGCGAAGGACGTGGTTCTGCATTGGACGTGGGTGAGTTCTGTTTCGCGATGTTTGACTTCACTGGTTGTTGAATCACAGCTGTGTTACTAGGTTGGATATGCAAGTCCTACCGAATTGGCACATTTGAAGAACGCAACTGATCAGCATGTCGTCTCCATGTGACTCCTGGTGTTACTTCAACAGAATGTGATACAGGTCCAGTCTGAGCTGTCACAGTTCCAGAAGTCCACTGAGAATGATCCTTTCGGAAGTCACGAACAGCAACAGAATCTCCTGGTTCGAATTTACGTAACACACTTTTTCTTTTTTTGCGCACTTCACACTGCTTCTCCTCTACTTTCCTCCTGACATCTGGTTTCATGAGATCTAAACGAGATGTTAAGTTTCTGCCCATGAATAGTTCTGTTGGACTTTCATTTGTTGTGCACTGTTGAGCGTTACGGTAAGCCATAAGAAAATTGCTGAGTTTCTTTACCATGCTTCCACTTTCCTTTTTACTCGACTTGAGACTCATCTTGAATGACTGCACGAATCTTTCTGCTAAACCGTTAGTACTGGGGTGATAGGGTGCTGAGGTTATGTGTTTTATACCGTTTCCTCTTTTAAAATTCGCAAACTCCTCTGATGTGAATTGAAGTCCATTGTCACTTACAATTTGTGATGGTCAGCCATTACGTGCAAAAATGGTACGTAATACATCTATAGTCTGGGAAGATGTGGTAGTTTTCATAGGTATCACCTCTGGCCACTTAGAGTAAGCGTCAACAATGATTAAGAACATTGAATTGAGAAACGGACCCGCAAAATCAATATGGATCCTTTCCCATGGTCTAGACGGCCATTCCCAGGGGTGAATAGGTGCGGCTGGTGGTGCATGCTTCACTGCCTGAGATCCAGCACAGCTCCTTGTCAAAAGTTCGATATCCCGATCTATCCCTGGCCACGAAGCACGACTTCTTGCCAAGGTTTTCATTTTAACAACACCAATGTGACCTTGATGTAGCTCATCCAAAACTTGACGTCGCAGTGACGGCGGAATCACAACACGTATTCCCCATAATAGACAGTTTAGGTGAATAGTAAGTTCACTACGGCGCGTAAAGTACGGATTCATCTCCTTCGACTCTGAATTTGCACACCAACCACTGGACACATTATCGTAAACTCTCGACAAGAGGTAATCACGCCTCGTTTCACGTTGGATTGCTTTAGGTTTGATAGGTAGATGTTCCAGTTGACTGACATGCAACATTTCCACTTCCGCTTCCTCTTCTTTATCCACTAATCGGCTACCCTCACACGTGACAGGTAAGCGGGACAAGCTGTCAGCATTTCCATGTTTCTTTGCATTTCTTTAGATTATATCATAGCTATAGCCAGCCAGGAACAGTGCGTACCTCTGCAGCCTAGCTGCTGTTGTGTTTGCGATTCCCTTTTTTGGACCAAATATAGCGGTTCGTGGTCTGTAATGAGACGAAAAATTCTTCCATAAACATAAGTGTTGAAACGTTTTACTCCCCAGATAATTCCTAGAGCTTCTTTCTTTATCTGTGAGTAGTTTTTTCTCAGATGTGCTGAGTGAACGTGACGCATAAGCAATTGGTCTCTCTTCATCATTGGGCATAATGTGGCTCAAAACAGCCCCAAGACCATAAGGAGAGGCGTCTGTCGCAAGACATAAGGGTAAGTTTGGGTCATAATGGGTTAGTACTTCATCTGATGTTATGAGCTTTTTAACAGTCTTGAAAGCCTCCTCACAGTCTTTTGTCCAACACCACTTGTGGTCCTTTTCCAGTAAGTTGTACAGTGGGTGTAGCACTGTAGATAAATTGGGAATGAAACGTGCATAGTAGTTCACAATCCACAAGAATGAACGAAGCTCGGACACATTAGTAGGTTGTGGTGCATTTACAACAGCTTCTATCTTCTTCTGTGTCTTTTGTAAAGCATGACGGTCAATTTCATGCCCACAGAAAGATACTTTATCCTTGAAAAATTGGCATTTGTCCAAGTTTACTCTGAGTCCATATTCTGCCAAGCAAAGCGTCTAAATTTCGTAAATGCTCTGCTTAATCTTTGCCCGTGATGATCATATCGTCGATGATACACTTCACTCCAGGAAGTCATTGAAGCACCATATCCATCGAACGCTGCCAAATCGCTGGCGCAGACGCAACACCATACACTAGGCGATTGTAACGATACAAGCCCTTCTCTGTGTTTATCGTAAGTAAGGGACGTGAATCTTCTTCTACCTCCATCTGTAGGTAAGCATGTTTTAAATCCACTTTTGAGAATTGTTGTCCTCCAGACAGAGCAGCAAATATATCTTCAATTCTTGGAAGAGGGTACTGGTCAACTTCTAATACTGGGTTAAGAGTCACTTTGAAATCTCCGCACACACGAACTGAACCATCCTTCTTACTGACTGGTACAATCGAAGTTGCCCATTTACTAAAGTTGCACTTCTCCAGGACACCATCTTTCACCAACTTCTCTAGTTCTACCTCAACTTTAGGTTTAAGTGCATAAGGTACTTGCCTGGCTTTGACTAACTTGGGTTTTGCATCGGGTTTAACTGTCAACTTGGCCTTGATTCCTTTTAAGGTTCCCCAATCATCCTTGAATACACTCAAATGTTTATCTAACACAGTTTTGAGATTTTTTTCTGCTTTACATGTTGCAAGTGATTTTATTTCTGGCCAGTTCAGTGTAATCTGTTTCAGCCTATCCCGACCAAACAGTGTAACTCCAGCTTTCTTCACAACATACAGACAAAGGTCCTTGCGCTGGTCCTGATATCTCACACTAACTTCTGCGACACCTGCAGGTTTAATTCTTTCTCCTGTGTAAGTCTTGAACAAGATGTCACTGGGTTTCATCTGACGTTTGGAAATTTCTCCTCGAATATTTTCTCAGGAATAACAGATACTGCAGCTCCTGTATCCAATTCCATTTCCAGACTAACACTGTTTTCTATGGGTGTGATCCTTATCACATCATCTGAGTTAATATCCATCTCTAAAGTCTTGATGTAGATCTCATCACTATCTGAACTGTCATTTATCATGTGAGCACTCATCTTATTTTTCTTCTGGCTGCGGCATGCATGTTTAGAGTGACCCTTCTTGTGACACTTGAAACATTCCTTGTCTCTGTAATAACAACTTTGTGGGTTGTGGTCACCATTGCACCGGAAACATGATTTTCCTCCCTTGGGCGTATATTTCCCTGATGTTCCTCCATATCCGTGAGACTTCTTTTTAGTATATAGTTTATGTACTTTTGCACTAGGACTGTGCTTAGACTGTAGTTCTGTAGCATCCCTGGCTGCTGTCTCCATAGCAACGGCTATATCCGTAGCAGATGTAAGGTTAGTTCAGCCTCTGATAAAAGTTTCTTTTGTCTATGCTCATTGCGTAAGCCACAAACAAGTCTGTCCGTAACATATCATCCAGAATAGCCTCATCAAATAAGCAATGTTCAGATAACTTCCTCAGTGCTGCTACAAAATCAAGAATAGTCTCACCTTCTGCTTGCTCCCTCTTATGAAAGCGAAAACGTTCTGAGAGGCTTTGGACACAGATGCTTTCGTAATGTCGCTACTAGGTCGCCATGCGATACTTCTGAAGGTTTCTTGGGTCTCGTGAGCCCTCGTTTTCCACCAATCAGTGTAAGTTAAACAGGTACTTTCTTCTCTGATTTAACTTCATTACAAATAAAATATTGTTCAAGGCGTTCATGATATGAATCCCATGATTCAACTGCACTATCAAATGGTTCCAATCGGCCTATTTTCCCTGCCATGACTGTGAAGGCACGTGGACCGGTACACAGAACAAATTCGGTACACAATCCGAACAGAATCAGAATGTCACACTCACCGACACAGTTTATCCAAGTAACTCATACATTTATGCATAGGCTTGAACACATTTCTCGTCGCCAATGTTGTGTATTGGAACACACTAGTAATGAAGAGTAACAGCACGTGTGTATGGCAGGAACTACTTTTTTTAATTGAATGAATATATAACATTGAGAACCAATAACGTACACATAATATAGTTCCGGATTAGCGTGGACACAACATTAATGATTTAATACTTACTAAGCTATGAGCATCAGTATTGATAGTTATGCCAGGGTTTACTCTTCGGGCCATACTATTCTCTTTTAAAGTGCAAAATAGGAAGGCTAGCCTAATACAGAATGAAATTGATCAAATCAACACTCTCGGTTGTCGGGAACTTTAATGCCGTCACTATAGATATGACAAAATAATTTTGAGCATCTCGAAGATAAACAACCTCACCTGAGATCGATAAGCCAATATTTAAATCTAATCGGATTTTATTTCTCTTCAGATGAATATCATTCCTGTTGCTGAAGCAATAAAAAAAGAGTTCTTAATGATTCAAAATATACTTATTCGTTTTACAGAACGAACGATAAATTTGTTTAAATAGGGACTTACTAGGGCTGGGCAATAATATCGATATTTCAATATATTGCAATACAGTGACAAAAATATCGTATCGCAATACGATTTTGTAATATCGATATATTGGCAATATACTTCGATTAAAGAATTTTGTCATTAAATAAAAATAGACTTATGGAAGTTTGTTATTAAGCCAAACAGTAAGACAGAAGTTGTTTTAGGGGAACATTTCAGAGCATAACTTGAAGGAAATCAACAAGATTTTTTTTTCGTGTTGGTTACTTATCATAGTTATGTACATTCTGCATGTAAATTAAAATAAATATAGTAAGAAAATGCCATTTTTATTACATTGAAAATATTGCAATACGTATCGCAATACAGTTTAAAATATTGCAATATATCGCAATACGAAATCTCGGGCCAATACCCAGCCCTAGGACTTACGTAATCTATTTTGTCCCGCTTAAAAAACATTCGGGGATGTCTGCTTTTCTTTCTTTTTAGGTAACAGACCTTTTGGAATCTGTTTTCATCCTTCGTCGTTCAGTAACATTTTTAGTTTCTGCCCTGGAACCACTGAACCAGTTTAAAGCAAATTTAGTAAACAGAATCTATGGGTCAAGGGGAAAAAATTATGACTTTCATGGTCCCTACCCCCTGGGGCCTAAGGGGCGGGGGCAAAACCACTAACACAGATGTAATATTTAAAAACCCTCTTCTTTACTCCTTGACAGCAAGCAGTCAAACTGTCGGCATGATTGTAATAAGCACCGAGTCTTCTACAAAAATTGTGAAATTCATGGACCCTGGGTCAGAGGGGTGGGGCTATATAGCTCATATATTAAAAATTCATTATTTCCTTGAAAAATCTCCAATGCTCCAGGGTATTAAACAAAAAAAATTAAGTACATAGTTGTGATGACCATGATTGCCTCTTTGAAAAATTTTGAATTTCATGGCCCCTGGGTAAGGGGTTCTGGTGTTAGGATGGGGCTCCATTGGTTATATAGTGAAAATACATTGATTCGTTAAAAATCTTCTTCTCTGCTCCTGGGTATAAAACAAGTGGACTATGTTCTTAATTAAATGTATAATGAGGAAGGATGCCACTTCAGAAATTAACAATTTCATGGCCCTTTGGTCAGAGGTTCTGGTGTTAGGGCGGGGTTCTAATGATTACATGTATGTATTGAAAATGCATGAATTATTTGAAAATCTCTTCCTTTGCTCCTGGATATAATGCCAATGATCTAAGTATATATAATAAAGATGAAGAAAGGTATATCTAGCAAAATGGTTAATTTAATGCCCCCTGGATCAGGAATGGGGTGGGGTTCTTGGTTTCAGTTGGAAAATAAGTAAATGCTTTGCAATGGATTTATCACAAATGGATCATATATTTCTTTTACACAACCCAATTTTTTTTCAATTCTTACAAAGCATTAACGAAAAAATCGCTATGAATAAGAGCTGATGTTATTTTTAAAATATGCTTCTTCGGGCTTTGAATTTTTAACATTTTTAACATAACCAGATCCTTAAGTATTAATGACATATAGTGACGCGGGCAATGTTTTTTCGCAAACTGTGATTATACAGGAATATTCTTCTTATAATTCAGCTCATACACAAACATTTCATTTAAAAAAAAAAACGATGCATCTGATTTTAGGCTTGATGGAACTTTGACTTGATGTGATTTGGCGTGGGGACATTTCGAACGCTGTGGCTCGGCTGTCTGCAGTATAAACACTTCTGGTAGTTAGATGCTCTGCAGGGCAGCCCATACAACGTAAACCGTGTTGCTTAAGTTTCGGAAAAAAAATCATTTTTGTTAAAATCCAGGTTTATTCACCAAGGCTTGTATCGGAAATTCCGCTTCCTAGAAGTTAAGCAGCATCGTTATTGTCGCCACCATTGTCGCCGGCGAGGGGATCGTACAAGTACTCATGCACGGGTTATTTCGCCTATTTTTAGAATTTTGTTCATTTGTGTAGGCTCGGCCTCCTCCTTCTCAATAATTTCGAGGACACTGTTGGTATCGTTCTTCCTAAAAGTTTGCTCGATTTCGTTCAATTTGTTTTACTATCTTTCACTTTGCTCTTTGATGACTTTTTAAAGAGATTAATGTAAGCAGGGTCACTGCTTCACCGATTGACAAACGTTCCTAATAAATCATTTCTTCGGCGTCCAAGTTACGTTGTTCAACACCCTGCTTTCTAGCGAGCGGTAGAATGACTCGTTCTGCACGATTTGACTATATGAAAACATGACCACGTGACAATTCTCAAATCAGAGTCAGAGACCAGAAGAGCTTATGCGATAGTAATCCGTCCGTCCGTCCGTCCGTAAACATTTTTTCAAAATGCTACTCCTACAGATTTGGTACGATTTCTATATAACTTGGCACACAAGTAGACTACACTAAGATACATAATTCTGTGCATCAGTTTTTGATTTCAATGAACGGCACACAAGTAGACTACACTAAGATACATAATTCTGTGCATCAGTTTTTGATTGCAATGAACGGTGTTGCCGAGGTTACTAAAAATAGAAATTTCTTTGAAATTCTTTCAAAATGCTACTCCTCCTACAGTTTTAGTTCTATTTGAATATAACTTGGCACACAAGTAGACTACACTAAGATACATATTTCTGTGCATCGGTTTTTGATTTCAATGAACGGTGTTGCCGAGGTTACTAAAAATAGAAATTTCTTTGAAATTCTTTCAAAATGCTACTCCTCCTACAGGTTTGGTCTGATTTCAGTGTAACTTGGCACACAAGTGGACTTCACTAAGATACATAATTCTGTGCATCGGTTTTTGATTTCAATGAACGGTGTTGCCATGTTTAATAAAAATAGAAATTTCTTTGGAATTCTTTCGAAATGCTTCTCCTTCTACAGTTTTGGTTTGATTTCAATATAACTTGGCACACAAGTAGACTACACTAAGATACACAACTCTCTGCATCGGTTTTTGCTTTGATGATTGGCAAGGATCATTTTTCTATCAATTGCTGTTTTTAAAGTTTCAAGTCGCAACTGCTACTTTTCTCTTCCTCTGTTTTAAGTATAAATCAGTAGAGCTACAGTCTCGACAGAGACTTCTGGTTGTAATACTAAGGAACAGAGAAAATTTTCAAAGAATTATTGTATTATCACTATAAAATCTTTAGAGCTCCGCAGTAACACCAGAACCACTTAGCCTGGAGCCATGAATTTCACAATTTCTGTCGAGGGCTTAGGGACAGATGATACAAACAAAAATGGATGCCTGGATCGTTATATATTTTTCGGCTTAATTTCATTGCAAATGATGCAAATAACAAATTTCTAGAATATAAAAAAATTTTAAACCTTATGTTCAAATGTCTGCCCTTCGGAAACCATCCTCATTAATCTTGACAAATATATTTTTCACTTCAAATCCCGATTTTGTGTAATTCATAACAAAAAAGTATAAACTTCGCAGTGAAATTTATTCATTTTACTCTTTTTAAACATGACCCTAGTTGTTATTTTCAAATTTTTGACATAAGTTTGTTTGTATCATATGTCCTTTACACTGATCACAAACTTGCTAACAGTTTGGCTGCTGAATGTCGAGGAGTAAAGGATGAAATTGAAAAAGACTGCATTAAATTTAGTGGTTTTGTCCCATCAACCGTCAGGCCCCAGGTGGGTAGGGGTAATAAAATTCACAATCTTTACGCCCCATCACCCATAGATGCTATATGCCAAAATTGGTTCAGTGGTTTCAAAGATGAATCTGAAAATGTTTAAATGTAAACATAGGACGGATGAAAACAGAAAAAGGTTACCTACTTTTACTCAGGTGACCTAAAACTGCAGTTTCAGAACTTGAATTTAAACTAAAGATCTAAGGAGGGAAAACATATCCGATACAGCTGTCAGACAGAACTCATGGAAGGCAGGCTCCACATCTGGAACATCAAGCTCCACATATGGAACATCAAGTCCCACATCTGGAACATGAAGCCCCACGTCTGGAACATCAAGCTCCACATAAGGGACATGGAACATGAAGCCCCACGTCTTGAACATCAAGCTCCACATCTGGGACATCCAGCATCACATCTAGGACATCAGTCTCCACATCTTGGACATCAGTCTCCACGTCTTGGACATCAGGCTCCACATCTCGAACATCAAGCTCCACATCTGGTACATCGGGCCCCACATCTGGAACATCAAGCTCCACATCTGGGACATCGAGCTCCACATCTGGGACATCTAGCATCAATTCTTGGACATCAAACTCCATGTCTTGGACTTCCGGCTTCACATCTGGAACATCAAGCTCCACATCTGGTACATCAGGCTCCACATCTGGAACATCAAGCTTCACATCTGGGACATCAGGCTCCACATCTGGAATATCAAGCTCCACATCTGAGAGATCAGGCCCCACATCTGGAACATCAGGCTCCACAACTGGGGCATAAGTCTCCACATCTTGAAACATCAAGCTCCACATCTGGGACATCCGGCATCACGTCTGGGACATACAGCATCACATCTTGGACATCAGGCCCCACATCTGGACCATCAGGCCCCACATCTGGGACATCATGCTCCACATCTGGATCATCCAGCATCACATCTGGAACATCCGGCATCACATCTGGGACATCCGGCTTCACATCTGGAACAGCAGGCTACGGTTGATACATGTACAATGATCTTGTCAGCAAACACAAATTATTATTACGTCAAATGCTTGCTGAGGTTTTCATAATAATTGATAGTCCATCATTTATACACAGAAATGACGACAGTGGGTGTGACCCGTCAGTAGTGGATGCTCACTCCTCCATGGCACCTGATCCCAAATTTGATGTTTTGGAGGTCCGTGTTTGCTCTGCTCCTATTTTGTATTGTTTTAGGGACTTCGATTTTGAATACTGTTTGTTATCTGCTTAACCTTCATGGCTCTAGCAACAGGAACAGCATTTTATCAACTTCTGTCGTAGTTCACATCTTCACTAAACGCGTTGAACCGGACTATCCGTAAAACCAAAGTGGCAGTTTAAATAGAGAAAATTTTCCATAAACTCATCTGGGAATCACATGAAATACTTACCCTAGGGCCATATTGCATTAAAGAAATAAAATCTCTAAAGATCGCAGAGCAATCCAGAGAAGATTTTTTGGGAAAAGAGGGAAAAAAAAAAGATAACCTATATTTGATTGTAAATTGAATTTCTCTTGTACAATTTGCTATCCCTTATATACACAAGCGGATTAGGAAAACGCAGGTTCAGTTTATAAATTTATTAGGAAAACGAAAAAGCAATGGCAGATCTACAAATACAAAACATATATACAATTATATCTTAATACACATAGACACTGAGACAAATTACTTTTATTTCCTTTTCGCTTCAAATATAAGAAAATTTAAGTTTACTTAACCGAAAACGTCATTTTCATAGTTTAAAGAACCTTTCTTTTAAAAATATGCAAAATTCTTGAGATTATAACTTAGACG
>PRKT01001560.1:48430-69523 GCA_003671525.1 Saccostrea glomerata | reverse complement strand
GTCTATTGTAATTACATGATACCACACTTCACAAATTTTCTGTCTTTATATAAAATTCAGAAAAAAAAAACAATCAAGTAAATCTTCACTTGGCAGTAGCAATTAAATAGCTTATTGTTGTTCCAGATATAATTTTTAAAAATTATTTTTCACATATATGGTAACTTACATATATCGTTTTATGGTGAATTCACTTCAGGCAAGAAAAATTACATCTTGACCTATCGAGAGCATTTAAGTTTAAATTAAAATCTTTTTCTAATCAATTGTACGGGCTTCTCAAATGACTCTTGCATGGATTACTAGTAAAAAATTGGTTTGACAAAATAGTTGTTTCTGAAAAACTGAATGAATGTCGCCCGCTGTTCAGGTCTCCCCCTGGTGTCATGGAAAAGTGAAATGTAAAACAAACAAATACTCATAATACTATACACCACTGCTGAATCCATAATATATTATTATTAAATAATTATTAATTATTAAATGATACAATGAGATAAAAATAATATGTACTCGTAAATATTTTATACATTATACAACTATTAACTACTGTAGTAAAATAACAGAACAAAACTATTTTATGTTCACTCTAAAAACATTTGACGTTGTTGAAAAACATGACGTCATTATGAACCTGTTAAAGTATCTCTGATAAAAATGAAGAGAAAACCTATTTAGAGTAGACGTAGGACCATAAAAATTCATATTTGACAACTTCTAAAGTTCCTCTATCAAAATTCATGAAGAACTCAAAATGTGTAAAAATTGCCATAAGGACCCTTTTCTCATGGGCGCAATCATATATCTTTCAAGAGTTGTCCTTTACTATTTCAAAATACATGTGCTTAAAATCTGTTTAAGATAAATCAAAAGATAATGATAATTGTATTTCTAAACTGAAGAAACTAAACTACTTGTATTAATGAAACATATTAGTTTTCAGTATTTGGGGGAATTCACCTGTCATTTCACACGGAATCACAAGGATTTGCAATATTAAATGTCTTATAACAGTTTAAAAAATTAATTCCATATACATGTACATTTTAGATGATATATAAATTAAAACCTGATCTGTCTATGCTTACTTTTCCCAGGCCAAGGAATTCCTAATCATGCAAAAATCTGTATGACTGAAATTCTTGATCAAACTGCATATATACTGTTTTTAGAATTCCGATCTGTACAATGTACCTTTACTTACATTATTTAACAATAAATTTCTAAATTTTATAAAATTTAATGCCTATTTTATGCAAAGGGTTACCAATTCGATTATTAGCCGATGATCAGTTGGTTAGGGTCAACCGATGCTACCGATTAATCGATTCTGATTTTCAACCGATTTGACAACACTATCGTACATCATATACCGTAATTGGGGGAATATAATACGCACTTTTTTCCTAAAATAAATTTCTGTGAGAAAGGGTGATAAAAAATTATAAAATTATAATTTTTAGATTGTTTAACAATTTATCTTTACAGTTCAATTAGATTTTTTGAAGTTAGAGACACGAAAATGTGTTAAATACGCTTTTTAAAACTGGTAGTTTTGTATACTGTCACATAGCGTAATAAATAACGTTAAATGACTTGTGGATGCTATATAATGTGTAGAATGATAATATCAATGAAATATGTCAATATTGTTCCTGAACAAACTTGTGCTCTATAAATTTTAAAGCTAAAATTGTTGAAATTTTGTCCATTTTGTCCTCTTTCTGAAAAAGGATATAAAATCGGACTAGTTTGTGACGTCATAAAAAAAAAAAATTGTGAATACACTGCTTTGACACTATAATATTTTCTGTTAATTTATATTTCTCATACAATTTATTGAATTCAGCACATTTCAGGAAGTTTTCAAAATTTGTCTTTTGTGGGGGCAAATATATGCAATATACCGCATATAGTTCTTTAACACTAAGATGTCGTAAATGAATTACATTTTGTTCAATACATTCATTTTATACAAAAATCTTGAAACTGAAATCACCCAGGGTCAGGGCTTCTTAGGTAGGGATGGGACTGTATTTGAAATACATGTACTTGTGTCGTGAAAATGCATTAATTCTCTGAAAAATCTTTGTGTCTGTGCTTTGGTATATTAAATTGTGACCTATATGCCTTTTGTTGATAGCACTATTGATTTACCCTGTCAAATCTTTTCAAGAGTTCAAAGCAATAACATGAAAAAAATTTTTTTACAGATCCCAAAAATGCTCTTCATGACAATAAACAATGTATTAGCTCAGGAGAATATCCCAAAGGATTTGGAAGGAGCCACTCTGCAGGTTTGTTCTAGCTTACTTAAGATTACTGTTACTATGGATAAGATAATTCAGAATTATCAATACCAATTTGGGGCCAATTAGGACATATAAGTAAAGAGAAATACATACAAGAAGAAATACAAAATTGATAGCAGCAAAATGTAGATATCAAAAGAACTAGAAACTCATTACAAGTAATGAGAAGGTCTTCTGTTCTACCTCGATCCTGTTGTATGTCCTTTTTAACAATATTAGCCAAAAACTTATGTAGAAAGAAAACAACTTGAAAAAGTCACTTTTTAGCTCAAAAGTGAGCTTTTCTGATCAAAATTTGTCTGTTGTCTGCGTTGTAGTTTATGTGTTGTGTGTGTGTTGATGGGAGAGGGGTGGGGGGTTGACTAAATTGATTGGGTATATGGCAGCTTTTAAGGAGTTTCTGCCTAATCAAATATAAAAGTCACATGAGCATATTATGCTCAATTTGATGAATACATGTATTATGTAAATTATTGAATTAAATGGACTTTTTCCTGGTTTTCTTGGTTAGCCGAATTTGAAGGAGTGTGCATTTAGAGGCAAACACCTAAGTGCGGGTATTACTGTCTCATGACAGCATTTAGTTTTAAATAAGTGTTTAGCTCAGTTTTAAACATGCCATTCAAACTTCATATGTTGATACAAACTGATGAGAGCTATTCAGCTGCATCACCATTTTTGACGTTGACCTCACTTTTCTTAAATAAGTGTTTAGCTTAGTTTTAAAGCTACCATTCAAGATAGTGTTATCAAACTTCATATGCTGTTACATACTGATGAAAGCTATTCAATTGCATCACCATTTTTGACCTTGACCTTTCCTTTGACCTTGACCAAACTTCTCAAATTCGTGTTTAGCTCAGTTTTAAAGAAACTATCCACAATATTTTTGTCAATTTTCATATGCTGATAGATACTGATGAGAGCTATTAAACTGCATCAACATTTTGACCTTGACCTCACTTTTATCAAACTGTGTTCAATTTTAAAGAAACCATTTATGATATTTTTTCAACTTCATATGCTGTTACATTCTGTTGAGAGCTTTTCAACTGCATGTTCAATGTGGCCCCATCCTGGGAGTCTTAAGGAAATCCTGGGAAACTTGAACAACATTGAATAATCAAGGTCACAGTGATCTGCTTTTGAAAGTTTATGACTTAGTTTAAACATCTCAGGTAATTATTTGCTTTGAGTCATCAAACTTTGTCAGTTGATACATCTTAGGTCTTCAGAGAACACCAACCAAAAAGTAGGTCATGGTGACTTCCTTTTAAATTTTTTTGGCTATATATAAATATCTCGGGGAATTATTGGCTTAGAATCATCAAACTTGGTCAGTTGATACATCTTAGGTCTCTGGAGAAGGTAAACAAAAAAGTAAGTCATGATGACATAATTTTGAAATTGTATGGCCATATATAAATATCTCAGGTAATAGTTGGCTTAGAATCATCAAACTTTTCAGTTGATGCATCTTGGTCTTCAACAAATATCAGCTAAAAAGTAGGTCACGGTGACCTACTTTTAAATATCAGGGAATTGTTGCTTAGAATCATCAAACCCTGTCAGTTGATGCATCTTAGATCTCTGGAGATTGTAAACCAAAAAGTAGGTCATGACCAGTGTACTAAATTCCTGTCCACCCGCAGGCCCAAGACGTACTTAATCGGGAGCAGATATATAACCTTACTCTGCATCAGCCCGTTTGGACGCACTAATTATAATCCATATTCCCAACTTTTTTGCAGATAAATGTTTTGAGAAGGTCAAGACCAAATATTTCAAAGTACATAGAAAGCATTATTTCTTGAGACAACAAGAAATAAACAATAACTGATCAATAAATCTGTAAATATATGAAAAACACCATCCATGTCTTTTAACCTGAATTTCCTCTGTTTTCATGCAGGAACAGATATTTTCAACTTTCCTTTGGTATATTGTGCATTTTTCTTAACTTAAAGGATCAGATAGAAATGAAACACATTCACATGTGTTAATTTATAAGAATTAATTAGCTTAATATTTGTATAATGATCATGCCATTAATATATGTACTAGATTATACAACACTGTTCATTTGCTTACAGTATTAACTTTCATCCCAGGGTAACATGCTGTGCTTTTATGCTATGGTTGTTTTAACTGATTTTAATTGATTTTCGTCCAAGGGTAACATGCTGTGCTTTTATGCAATGGTTGTTTTAACTGATTTTTGTTTTTATCAAATCAAGAATAAACTTATGTTATAAGTTTACTCAGGTGACCTGTTGCCATCCTTTTTCGTCCGTCGTCGTTTGTAGTTGCATTACCAATTACTTACCACTGCTGAGAAAATGGTAAAGATATGTTATATAATTATACCTCTACTGTAATTACTCTGTATAAATTAATACCATAAAACTCTCTATTTCCCCGAGAAGTGACTATTGCCCTTATCTGAAGACTGCTCCCTGGAAAATCAGAGCTACTCCCTGGGACTACTCCCTCATGAATATTTATTAGTAATTTTAACCAATCAAGGTGTTCAGTGGGTGGAGCATTCAAGGAATCTCGAGTCTGTGACATCATGTTTTTAGCAATGTAGCTATGACGTCAAAACATTTCGACGTGCGATGTCAAAATCATACTTGAATTCTACCAAAATGAAGACAACGATAATTTTTCGAAATGTCAGTGAAAATACTTTTTAAAAATAATTTAATTGTTTAAGGACATGATGCTTCACTTATCATACAATGTCTTAAACCGCATGCATTTGTAATTATGCCTCTACAGTTTTTTTTTTTGAATGTCGGAATATCTGGTTAAAAAAAAAAATTTAAATCGCCTATCATTGTTTCGGTATAATAAAAAAGTTATGGAATGGGTACTCGGAAAATAGCAAATTTATAGTTCCCCTCGGCAGAAAACTATTTCCTCCGGGAAATAGTTTCCTCCCTCGGGGACTCATAAATTTGCTATTTCCCTCATACCCATTTCATAACTGTATATTAGTACATGGATAGGAATTACCTTGTCTGTCTGTCGATTTGCCACATGCATTTTTCCCTACTCTGTTACTTTACTTCAAGGATATATGAAGCTCTTGTTTTCTTCAAAGATAGCCAGAAGAATTTGTGAAGAATCTTACCCAAGTCATTTGATGACATTTTCTTCAGTTGATAAATATAAATGTAGCATTATCATGAACATGACATTTACGTATTTTAAAAATCTTAGAATATGTCTAGTATGGTTTATTTCAATTTAATATGAAAACTGTCCTTTTTCACAGGTACATGCTTTGAGTACTACTTTTGTGTATTTGGAGACAGTCCAGTTGTTCTTTAAACCAGAAGTGGAAATTTCAGTGCTTGTTAAATTTTCTCCAGAAGTTATTGGATGCTACATAGGAAAAAAATGGGGTCATACTGAATAGAATAGTTTGGATACACCTTATAGATTTTGAAAGCTTGAGACCTCAAGATCAACCCAAATGGTGTACCAAACATGAAGAAAAAAAGACAGTTTATGATTGAAGAAGCTTGTGTAGAATCCAAAATTTCAGGGTATTTCATAATATGTTAACTTATACAATTTTATTAGTACATGTACTTAAACATTGTAAATATCTTGATATATAATATGTATCAGGTTTCACTTGCAGGAATACACAAAAATTCAGAGTAAATTTTAAGTGTTTGTTATGTTAGAAAAGATCAAAGTTCAAGGTCAACAGTGCTTTAGTTTTACCAAATATAACACTATTATAAAGACTAATTTCCTGTATACAGGTTTAGCAAATAATTCAGAATATGATTTGGGGAAACTGTGATTTTTTCTTTTAAATCTTACCATGATGTTTACTTAAGCAAGTAGATTTTTTTTCAAGCTTGCAAAATTTCAAGGTCATTTTAATTTTGGAAGTGAATATAAAATATCAGGAAGCAGTCAAGCATTGTAATTTTTTTGTTGTTGAATGTACTTAGTTATTGAGTAATTTTCAAATTTTAATCTGCAATGAAATTAACATTTATAAATGTTCTAATTTGTTGATTTTTAAAACTTGGTGTTCATTCATTTTGAGTTGTTGCCATGACAATATGTCTGTCAAGAAAATGGCTCTGATATTCCTTTTTGTTCAGTTTGACCCTTGACCTTTGACATTGTGACCTCAAAATCTAAAGGGGTCCTCTACTTCTCAAGAAACCAGTATACTAAATTTGATGTCTGTCAAGCAATGGGTCCTCAAGATTTTGAATGCTTAAAATCTACATACTGGTATATCGAGAATAATAACCCTTGACCTTTGACCTTGTGAACTCCAAATTAAAAGGGGCCATCTACTTATTAGTAGCTACCAGTGTACTATGTTTATTATCTATCAAGCAAATGTTTTTTTTTTAAGATAAGAGAGAACACACTTGGTCTACTGATTGACAAACAGGTACTAAGCAGTATGTGAATATCACCCTGCTCAAAGAAAATGTAAAATAATACAATTCTGGTACCCACCCCCCCAAATTAACCCCATTTAACCCCCTAAGAAATAATTATTGATTAAAAACAAAAATGTACAATATACTGGTATTTTTCAACAGCAAAATTTAAATTTGAAAATATTTAAATCAGCAAAATAACTCCTTGCTGAAGTTCAGGGATGAGAAAATTTGAAAATTCTTTAAAAAATGTCCAACTTTAAGTAAAAAGTACAGCAAAATATTTGAGAGTCCAAAGACAGATTTTTTATATAATGTAGACAGACATGTTGTCTAATAATTGGTATGAGATTGAGTTGATTCTAAGCATCACTTTCTGAGTTATAGGTTTTTGAAAAGTGAATATTTTCACCAGTTTTCAAAAATCTGGAAATATGCCAGATTTGTGACCTTTTTGCACTTAAACGAGGGCACAGTTTGTGATTATGAAAAATTTTCAAGACAAGTGTGTCTTGTTATTTTCAACCATATATGGATATTTTATATCATTATCAAGTAAAATGCTGAATTTTTAAATTTAAAATCCTTTAAAATTCCTGTTTTCACCCTGCGTAAGGACCAAGAATTCTATTTTTAGTAACAGTGTCGATTTAACCTCTTAAGTGAGACCACACTGAAAAAAATTTTGTGGCAAAATATTTCATATTATAGAAAAAATTTACACACAAAACATGAAGTTGATCTGAGAACCTTGCTCCCATAACCTCATGCATGGTTTTCTCGTAGACATGCTCTTAAAGAAAAGGTCGACGTTAAGGGAATCTACAATGTTTATCAACATTGTATATCACTACATGAAATATACATCATTACATGTAGATGAATAGATTAACATTTCACTTCACAAAAGGCAGAACGATAACATATATTTGTTTTCTTGAAATCTATTTTTTTTTTTTGTATTATGCATTTATTTCAGTAAAAAATATATTTAAATGGTCAAAAAAGTCTTATAAAAGAATTTGTTGTTTCAAGTAAGACGCAACAATATTGACCTATTATAAAATATTGACCGATTTTTCCATAAAAACTATGCGAAGGTCACAAATTCAAATTATCGTAATTAAGAAAACACTGAGCGTAAGCAGGCCTGTAAGGGCTTGTTGGAAAGGAAATTTTCTCTACTTTTACCAGCTTTATTTTGTTTTCCCTATTTCAACACAGAAATTAACGTAAAACTGAGCTTTGTTTAAACATTACAAATAAAATTGAGAAAAAACACACAAGTGCAAGAAAATTCTTGTTTTTAAAATAATACTTTTAAGTTATAGCAATAATTTTTACATATTTTAAAAGCAGAGTTTATATGCTTTAAGAATATACCATACTTTCTTTATAAAGTTAATCAAGAAAAAAATGTCAATCGTCAGGAAAATTGGCAATTGCTTTGGAAAATTACGCCATTTTCAAAAAGTCAGGTTTGTCTTCACAACGTAAAATCGATTAAATACCGGAAATCAAGACATTATCTTTTTAAATATTTTAAAAGTAGAGAAAATTTCCAAAAAGATGATATATAGTTTATATACCTTCATGCTACCATAAAATAGATACGGAGATCTTATTTTCGCGAAGTCGTGTTTTAACGCGCCATCGGTACGGAAGTGATGGGTTTAATGTTTAAGTGTTACAAGTGCTTTATATATATTATAAATTGAGTAAGATTATTTTATTTCAAAAGAATAATTCGTATGGATTTGAACAAGTATAAGTTTTCCTACTGAATATATTATAAAGTGTTCCTAGATTTTGTTTAGACCAACATCCCCCCTTTATACCATATTATTAGATCTGCTCTAAAATAGCATGAAAATAGTAATTATATACGAAATTCCTTAAAAAGAGTCACATACTAGTCACCTGGAAGAAAATGAAATAAATATTTTCCCGAGTTTATAATTCTCAAAACGATTGAGGTATTTAGATAGCGTTATTTTAAGAATTTTTGGAAATTGACTTAGACGCAGTCGACGTCATAACGTTTTCAGTGAGTAGCGTCAAAGTTGTTTTGGCGCACCTTACTAAAATGCTTATAAAATACTGAAGAAGTGAGATATTTTCAAAATTTATGTATATTTGCATTAAGAAAGAGTCCGGCTATCAAAATTTACTAAAAAGTAAATTAATGAAAATTTGACCTTAAGGACAGATGATACAAACAAAAAAATGGATGCCTGGATAGGTATATATTTTTTGGCTTAATTTCATTGAAAATGTTGCAAATAGAAAATTTCTAGAATATAAAGAATTTGTAAACCTTCTTTGACATTTAAATTCTGCCTCTCTGAAACCATCTTTATTTATCTATACAAATATTTTTCACCTCAAATCCCATTTTTGTGAAAATTTAAATAAAAAATTAAAAAATACGTGGTGAAGGTTATTCATTTTACACATTGTTATTTTTATATTTGTTGACAAAAGTTTGTTTGTATCATCTGTCCTTAAGGGCCCTTTTCTCGTGACGACAGTCATACAGTGAAAATACATTACATCTATGAAATCTTTTTCTCAATCTACTCCTGGGTAATAAGCAGATAAACTTTTTAAAAGTTATGATGTTCAAGGGCTCTTCTTCCAGAATTGTGAATTTCAAGGCCCCTGGGTCAGGGATACCAAAGAGGGGGGAGTCTACTTAGATTTTGAAAATGAATTGTTTGTAATCTGCTCCTTGCCTTGATATATATATTAATCAAACATTTTTGATAAGCAACTGTGCCTCTTCAAAAATTGTGCAATGTATAGAACTAGGGTCAGGGGTTCATGAGTGGTAGGGGCACTCCTGATTATTGCTGAACATTAATGATTACCCCTGCGAAATGATCAAGAATAATTCTTGAACTTTTAAGAAAAGTTCATGAATTATATTCTTGAATCAGCTCATGAATTGTTCATGAAGATCCCATGAAGTTAAAATTGGACACTCATGATTTCATGGATTTTATTCATGAAAACCAAGTTCAAGAATATTCAAGAATTACTTGTTGTTCATGAACAAACTTGGATTTTTTAAATGCCTGCAAAATGATCAAGAATAATTCTTGAACTTTCAAGAAAAGTTCATGAATTGTATTCTTGAACTTTCAAGAAAAGTTCATGAATGATTTTAATAGGTTCAATGCATTTTCATGAACTATTCATGAATAATTTGTAAAAGTTATTTAGGAATGTTCATGAACTATTCATGAACGTTCTTGTTTTTTTGTAAACAAAAATGTAATAAGTTATCTAAAATGAAAAACTTTAAAAGAAAATATTTTAATAGCATCTTGAAAGATTTCACAGAATTTTTGTTTTCCAATCATGGTAACAAACTCTTTGTTCAAGTAAACAACTCTGATAAGTGATAACGATAATAAATAAATCATGTAGTTCATTCCAAGTAAAATTAAAAAAAAAATTTAATTCAAACGCGACTCTTTGCAGAATCCTTAACCTTACTTGGTCAAGAGGAGTGTGGGTTCCTTACTCAGCGTAATTCAAAGTGTATGCTTAAAATGGAATGATTTTTAATCCAAGTCTCCCTGTCTGGCAGAAAAGTGTGTTCAGCAATTAGAGCATCAGCTAAAAAAGCTTTCAAGGATTTTGAGCAGAGGTGGTCAAATAAAAAAAATCTTATCGGCTTTCCCTGTGTAATTTTCAGAATTTCATCACTTGGATCCTTTGATTCATATTTTCATTCCTTTCTTTTGTTTTTCTAGTTGTATTATGGGAGTAATGAGTGTTTTCTGGCGATCGTTTGTGACAATTATTTTTACATTTTTACATTTTTAGTCTTCATGAAAATTCATGAACATTCATTACCTTGAACTATTAAGTTTTTTTCTTTGAACTGAAAATTACCAATATTCATATTTGTTCATCATTTGTTCATGAACTATGAATTATGAATGTTTTCATGAATTTTATTCATGAACTACTTTTATGAACCTGTTAAGAATCCTTTAAGAACCATTCATGAACAATTATGAACAACTCATAAAGGTTCTTAAAATCATGAATATCAGTTCGCAGGGGTAGTTGTCATGCATTAATTTTTGTTCCCATACCCTGCTTATGGGTATTTAGTAAGGCCAAAGTTTTTATTTTTTTTGGTTTATGATTTTTTGACACACAAATATATGCATTGGGCGGTCGAAAAATAAAAAGAAAAATAATTTGGAACATTGACATATTTTTTTCTCAAGTAGCATTGAAATGTATTCAAATGCCCTGTTACTGTTGATGGTTTTCATTCTTCTGACTTACAAGTCTGAGTTTCCATAATAGACACATTGCACTGGGACAAATATGGGTAAAATTAGGTGAATCTGCTATTCTCTGGTCAACCTTTCCACATATGAAAAAGTGTATTGAAAACTCCGAAAGTCATGGACTGCTTTCACAATTCAAACTTTTACGTGTGTACAGGGAACCATTTTATTAACCCAGACCCGAAATTTAAGGAGACATTTCTCCATCAAAGAAATTTAGGGAGAAGTTTTGAAATTTAGGGAGACTTCTTGGCGCGTATGTGGCACACATTAATCGTTGTAAAACTATTTCATTGTTTATAAATTACAAACATTTCAATAATTTTTCTGTATAAACATTTATTTAAAATGATATAATAAGACAAAAAGAATCTGAAAAGATATTTCCCCCGATTACAAGGTATATAAATATCTAGAAAAAAATAATAAAACAACATTGACATTAGATAAAATTTACTACTATGTGTACTACAATTAAAATGTAAAAGTTTCTTATCAGATTAATTGTTTATCAAACATATATTTTTTTTCCATATCTAACAATAGTAGCACAACCTTAAACTTCTAAAATTTCTCTTCTCATTAGATTTCCAGGCTTTTGGCAAAGTCATATTATTGTTAATTTCGCTTCAAACTTTGTTTTCAATGTAAAATTCATGTTCTAATAAAAGTTTTGACGCACATCTGCTTGCCGATTGAACTACTTAATGTTTATAAGATCCGATGTCTGATTTTTTAAGAAGTTAATAACTTCACAATTTAACAGTAAAAATATGTCTGTGTTCACAGCATGAATTAATTATTTGACAATAAAAGGATCTAAAATTTGGCATGGCATCGATAGCTGTCCAGCTGTTTTGCGTCTTGTTGTGTATAACTTGCAACGATGGACTTTTTCATACCCAGAAGTGTAATATCTAGAGGAGTTCCAACAGAGCATTCGATGCATTGGTCATTAGAACAGAAACAGTCTGTAAGTGAGTCGCCCCCTAGGTTGGTCCTTGGGCTGTCCCGCCATGTGGTTTGACAATCTGTATTTGTGGAGGTCATTTTCAATGTTTAAGATGTGTTGTAAATTATAAAAACTGTAGTTTGGTCAAGAAAATTTCGGATTAAGATTCCAGTTTCGAGAGTCAGATACACATTATTTTTATTTTTGTAAATGGCGAAAAATAGGTCGGCGGAATCGTAAACCAAGAGAAAAAAAAACTTTGGCCTAAACAAACTAAACAATTGCTAAGTGTATAGTTATGATTAGCAATGGTGCCTCTTTCAAAATTGTTAATGCCATAGCATCTAGCTTAAAACATGAACCAAATTCAATCATTTGAAAGTTGTTGCATGATGCTCAGGTGACCTATAAGGCCCATGGGCCTCTTGTAATTATCTCAGGTACTTATTGGCTTAGAATCATCAAACTTTTTCAGTTGATGCATCTTGGGTTTTTGGAGAACATGGTCTGAAAAGTAGGTCATGATGACCTACTTGTGACATTTTATTGCTTTATTTAAGTTTAAGGGGTACTTAATGGCTTAGAATCGTCAAACTTTTATCAGTCGATGTATGTTGGGTTTTCAGAGATTGTTGACCATAAAGTAGGTCACAGTGACGTAATTTTGATTACTCAGGTACTTATTGGCTTAGAATCTTCATTTTGGTCAAATACTGCACCTTGAGTCCTTAGAAAATTTTAAATCAAAAAGTAGGTCACCATGACCTACAAATGGTATTTTATAGGTATACTGAAATATGTTCAGTCCTAATTGGCTAAGAATCATTAAACTTTGTCAGTTCATGCATCTTTGGATACTTAAAGGCTTCTAATAAAATTGATAGATTTTACAATTTATCAGAAGAGCAATTCAAGGCCCTTGGGCAGCTTTTTTATTTTATGACAATAAATTTGCTTGAAATTATGAGTGATTTAAGCATGTTGGTCAGTTTCTATACTGGTAACGTCACATGGGTTTTAATTTCTTTGAATAGCAAGTCTGCATGCTGTTAGTCAAGAAATATGCTATTCATAATTGATACCAAAAAAGTCCCTCCTCCATCACATCCAGGGTATTCTTGGATGGGTGGTCCATTTTACTTAGTTTCAGTACTCTCTGAAAGTAATGCATGATTGTTTGCTTTTTTTCAGCACATGTTACTCACTTGATGGAGCAGCTGGATGTTTTCATCAGTGTCAAACCAAAACCAAAGCAACCAAACAAAGTGAGATATGTTGTGTGTGTTTTTAAGCTAACTGAGCTGAAAGTTCAAGTTAGTTTTCTGATCACTTATTTCTGTCGTCTTTCTGTCCGTCCATCTGTAAACTTTTCACATTTTCAACTTCATCTCAAGAACCACATTTTTACCAAACTTGGTAAAAAGGATTCTTGGGTAAAGGGAAGTTTAAATTGTTAAAATGAAGGGCCAAGTCCCTTTACAAGGGGAGATAATCAAGAAGAGACAAAAATATGGTGGGGTCATTAAATCATCTATCAATTGTGCGAATAGTATGAATATATTATCGAGTGTTGGACGCGTACTTAGTTTTTTTAAGTGTTATCTTAACTAAGCAATCTAAAAAAAAAACTCCCCTTTTTTTTCGGGCTTGGGAACGACAGTATTTTATTATTTGGTAGATTTAGGTTTTGTTTTTACTGCTTAGCTTTTAAACGAGTGTATCTCTGATATATTAGTTTTAAAATTCGTTGAAATAAAATGTATACACAGTGATCTTATGGATTTCTGTAAATATAATGTCTTACAAAAGATAATACAGAGCCTGAGACATGCTGCTACCCCAAGAAAGCGTGTAACTTTCGTGCGCTTTCCGTTTCGTGCAAACTGTGTAGCGTTGCAGGTAAACCGTGTAGCATTTTGTGTAAGCTTCAAAGCATTTCGTGCAGACCGAAATTAAATTTAAATGGCTGGAGGACTCAATATTTTATGGACATAATATTTTAACCCCCTTCCCTCATAAATTAAAAGGACAGGGGGGTTCAATATTTTATGGCCATAAATTTTTCCCCCCCCCCCCCTCCCTGTAAATTTAAAAGGGCAGAGGACTTGATATTTTATGGTCATAATATTTTGAACCCCCTCCCTCTTAAATTAAAAGGATGGGGACTTGATATTTTATGGCCATAATATTTTGAACCCCTCTCCGTCTTAAATTAAAAGGGCTGGGGGACTCAATATTTCATGGCCATAATATTTTGAACCCCCCTTCCTGTAAAATTAAAAGGGCAAGGGGACTCAATATATTATAGCCATAATATTTTGAACCCCCTCCCTGTAAAATTATATGGGCAGGGGGACTCAATATTTTATGGCCATAATATTTGGAACCCCCTCCCTCTTAAATTAAAAGGACAGGGGGGTTCAATATTTTATGGCCATAATATTTTGAACCCCCTTCCCTGTAAAATTTAAAGGGCAGGGGACTCAATATTTTAGGGCCATTATATTTTGGACCCCCTCCCTGTTAAATTAAAAGGACAGGGGGGGTCAATTTTTTATGGCCATGATATTTTGAACCCCTTCCCTCATAAATTAAAAGGACAGGGAGACTCAATATTTTATGGCCATAATATTTTGAACCCCCCTCCCTGTAAATTAAAAGGGCAGGGGACTTGATATTTTATAGCCATAATATTTTGAACCCCCCCCCTTCCCTCTTGAATTAAAAGGGCAAGGGGGCTCAATATGTTATGGCCATAAAATATTGAACCTCCTTGTCCTTTGAAATAAGAGGGAGGGGGGTTCAAAATATTTTGTCTATAAAATATCAGGGGGACTCAATATATTATGGCCATAATATTTGGAACCCCTTACCTCTTAAATGAAAAAGGTAGGGGTTCAATATTTTATAAGGGGGTTCAATATATCGCAGCGTAAAAGTGAACCTGGGTTCAATATATCGCGGTATTAAAATATTATGCTACACCGGGCGCATAAAAATGTGTATATAAAAAATATTAATATGCCACTAAACTTAAAAACATTCCTTATATTTACATTTTACATGTTTGGAAGCACCGAAAATATACTCAATATTTGAATTTCTCGCCGCCCTATATTGTTATACTTTTACTTACGTCGCTGTAGCTCTATTGTGACGTCACGATAATGCACGTTTCTCCGTGTATATTTCTACGCGTGAGTATACATGAAAATGATTTTCAAATCAATTTCACAGCTTAGTAGAAAAACACAGCGAATGTAAATATTCCCCATTGCCAATCAGTATAACGTATTATATATAGCTTGTTTGTAATTTCCAACATATATATAGAATCATTATTTTCTTGCAGGTATTCAAATTTATGCAATAAATTAATTATATATGTTCATGCATTCATCTTTTCTTGCAACAACATGGTATATGACATATAGATATACAAGTATAGTATACATGCATCACAAGCACTAGTTGAAATACATATAATTTTTCCTATTTTATCTCAATAGAATCAATCATCTAAAAAAGAATATGGTTTTGACTTACCAAGTCTGATATAATATACCATGAAAACTGAGTAAACTGCATTCCTATAATTCTTTCAAAAGGCCATGCCATGGAAACTGCTGAAATTCTTTTTTTCTGGCTATTTCACATTATTCAGTCTTACTAGTCATCAAGTCTAATCCTATTGTACACAATTAACTGCTCCAATTAACTTGATACCATTTAATAATGAAGCAATACTTGCTTGCCTTTGAATTCCCTCAATTTTATTTAAAAAGAGGAAGTAAATGACTGAGCATGCTTGTAAATGCCTAATGGGTAATCCTAGATCTTCTGGTGACATTCTGGCAATACTGCCAGAAAGTTTTTTTTCTGGCAGTATTGCCAGAATGTCACCAGAAGTTGTTGCAGCTAGCGGTGATATTTCACCAACCCAAAAAGCTTGTTTCTGGTGACAAAAATGTGTTGCTGCAATGTTGCCGCAATATAGCAGCAATATTGCTGCAAAAATTTTACTTTGGTAAGGGAGATTCTAGTATGATTTCATGTTTTTTTTCTTTTTTGTAGTCTGTGATAGTTAAAAGTATTGAACGTAATTCTGCAAATATGTATATGGCACGCTCACATCTATTGGGATTGAAGAAAGAAGAAAAAACTTTCCCAAACAACTGTGATAAGAAGCTTGATGAATCCAAATATGAAGACGTGACATTGTCCACATTAGGTAAAGACGAGTGTTTTTATTTACCATTTAGTAATAGTTGCTTTATGTACAATGACACATTTGAGACAAGGATGGACAAGTGAGCAAAAGGAAGAACATTTATGCAATTTTTGGCCTACATGTAGCTAGCAAAGGAGGATATGACTCAATGCCCTATTTTGGATCTTTTTGCAATTCCTCTACCAAGCTGTAAGTGAAGTGAATCCAAAATTTTTACAAGCAATAGAAATAGCTATGTATACATGATTATAATAGGTAGAGCATTTGTTAAAAAATAACGACTTGTTGGTATAAATAAAAATTTAAGCATATTGAAACACAAGGACCTTGACTTTTACCCAGAGTGGATTTTAGATTTCATGCATAATTAATATGATAAGAAGTCAAAACTATGGATCCGTGTCAGTGTTGACTTTTTCTCTCTCTCTAGAAATTATAATATGTGCATCAAATATTACATCATGTCAATATGAAATTAAAAGATTTTTCTGGAAAACTTAGTGAGGGCATGCAAAAATATAACAACATTCTAACCAAGCAAGCTCTTAGGCCTCAAATGAAAGGACCAAAACTTTTACAATGGTAGATAATTAACCTTTAGTAAAAATCTCGTTCTAAAAAACATCTGAGCCAGGAAAGATGAAACTCAAATGGAATCATCCTCATGTAATGTATATTCAAGTTTTCATAATTATAGTGCTTGTCATGTCCGTCTTCTGTCCTGTCACAATTTGTGTTTAGCTCAGTTCAAAGCTCAGTTTCAAAGAAACTATCCAAGATATTTTCATCAAACTTCAGATGATGAAACATACTGATGAGAGCTATGCATGAATATTTTTTTACTTTGACCTTTCCTTTGACCTTGACCTCGCTTTTTATACAGTAGAACCCCGTCATTACGATGTTCATTTTGTCAGGGTAAAATATTGTAATACCGAGGGCAACGTAATAGAAGTTCTCTATAAAATCCAGTAAAAAATCGTTTTGAAAACGTGTTATTGTACTGGGAGTGAACTTTTCTCCTTCTATCTCCTTTTTATGCTCAAATTCTTAATCAAAATGCTATATACACTTACTTCATTGATTACTTGTCTTGAAAACTTATTTTCATGATGCTATTTCTTCTTTTTCCATCATAGTAAAAGCAAAGAGCACATTTTTTAATAGAAACTTCAACAATCTTCTTTTAATTGCCGCCATTTTCTGTTAACATGTACTTTCACTTTCGTTTCTATCCAGATAATGCGTTTGTGGAAATTTCAATGTCTTATTCATAGTCATTTTTACATAAACAACAACAAAAATTCTGACAGAATTTCACAGCATACTTACCATAATCTTTTCACTACAGAATGCACCTACTAGCTTAATGTCTACCAGCAATCAACACTGAATAAACACGGAGTGAAAAAAATTTTGACAGAATTTTTACATCGTAATACTGAGACCTGGCATTTTTGGACAACGTAATAAACGGTTCTTCTTTGTATAGATTTGTTAAGAAATGGTTTTGTGCTTTAAATTTACAACGTAATAAGCATTCTATCTTATAAAACCGTCACCGTAATAGCGGTTCTCTACTGTACCCGCACTTTCTAAAGAAAGTTTGGGTATATTGTTGTTACTCATGTCAGTCTGTCCTTCCGTCTGTCTGTCTGTCACACTTTTCTTCCCTGAACTCCTCTTACATTTTACTCAGTAGCCTAATCATCTTTTAAGAGATGGTTGGTGGTGTCATGTAGATGTGCAGAACAGTTTCGATATGTTGATTTTGCCCCGGAGAGTCAAATGGGGGCCAAAAAATGATGTTTTTTATGCAAAAAGCCCCGTCTTCCCTGGACTCCTCTAACATTTTACTGAGTAGCCTAATCATCTTTTAAGAGATGGTTGGTGGTGTCATGTAGATGTGCAGTAAGATTTTGGAATTTTCATTTTGCCCCATGGGTCAAATGGGGGTAAAAATTTGTTTGTTTTTTTTTTTTAAATATTTGATATGTTTAGTCACCCTGCTTTCAAGAACTTCCCTTATAATTAATGCATTAGCTTTAAACCATGATCATTTGGAAAATGATTGGTTTGTTTTGTGTATGTGTAAAATGGTTTCAAAATTTGCATTTTCATGTGGATGGCAAAAAGGGGCAGGAAAAAATGGCCCCTCCCTAACCCAGGGGGTCATGATTTGTACAAACTTGAATCTTCACCTCTTGAGAATGTTTCCATATTAATCATGGTCTTGTTGTTCTTGAAAAGAAGAATTTTAAGATTTGTTTCCTTTAATTCCTAAATAAATGGAAGATAGTTGGCCTATTGAGCAATTTAGACGCAAGGATTTAATGAAAATAAGTTGTGCTTTGGCAGCTTATGACAAAGGTTGTATTTTCTCAAATGCACGTCCAACTCAAAAGGACAACATCAAAAAACAAAAGTGTTGGTAACCAAAGTAGGTTCGGGTATATTGTTGTTTCTCATGTCTGTCCGTCCTTCCGTCAGTCTGTCACACTTTTCTTCCCTGAACTCCTCCTACATTTTACACAGTATTCTAATCATTTTTTGGGAGATGGTTGGTGGTGTCATGTAGATGTGCATTAAGGTTTCAGAATTTTGATTTTGCCCCAAGGGGTCAAATGGGGGTCGAAAAATGATGTTTTTTGTGCAAAAAGCCCTGTCTTCCCTGAACTCCTCTAACATTTAATTCAGTAGCCTAATCATCTTTAAAGAGATGGTTGGTGGTGTCATGTAGATGTGCAGTAGGGTTTCAGAATGTTGATTTTGCCCCAGGGGGGCCCCGTCTGCCCTGAACTCCTCTTACATTTTACTCAGTAGCTTAATCATCTTTAAGAGATGGTTGGTGGTGTCATGTAGATGTGCAGTAGGGTTTCGTAATGTTGATTTTGCTCTGGAGGGTCAAATGGGGGGCCAAAAATGATGTTTTTTATGCAAAAAGGCCCGTCTTCCCTGGACTCCTCTTACATTTTATTCAGTAACCTAATCATCTTTTAAGAGATGGTTGGTAGTTTTATGTAGGTGTGCAGTAAGGTTTCGGAATTTTGATTTGCCCGTTGGGATTAAATGGGGGTCGAAAAATGATGTTTTTTATGCAAAACACCCCGTCTTCCTTGGACTCCTCTTACATTTTACTCAGTTGCTTAATCATCTTTTAAGAGATGGTTGGTGGTGTCATGTAGATGTGCAGTAGGGTTTCGTAATGTTGATTTTGCCCTGGAGGGTCAAATGGGAGTCGAAAAATGATGTTTTTTATGCAAAAAGCCCTGTCTTCCCTGAAGTCCTCTTACATTTTTAGCTCTTCTGAGCCAAAGGCTCAAAGAGCTAATGCTATGGCCATTTGTGCGGTGTGCGTAAACTTTCTAGAATATTGGCCATAATTCAAGAACTCCTTGGCCAATCAGTACCAAATTTGTCACAGGGTATCCTTGGCCCAAGGGCTACCATTTATACTGAAATAAGGGTTGGGACCCTTAAACAAGGGGAGATAATCAGGAAAACAAAACCAAAAGTACTGGTTGCTAAAAAATCTTCTTCTCCATAACCGCCAGGCAGATTTACACCAAACTTACATACAAGGATCAGGATATGTCAAAGATTAAAATTTGCACGGGGAATTACCCTGGGGCAAAGGGCGTGGTCTCAAGGTCACCTCAAAGTTGGCCTAAATTTACAATTAATAAAAACATGTATATTTTGCTTACTTTAAGGACTAGGATCATCAAATCTTGTAAGTTGATGCATCTTACAACTTCACATCATGTTAACTCAAAAGTAGGTCACGGTGACCTACTTTTTAAATTTTGCGGGGATTTGTTTTCAAATTGATTTGAAGGCATATTTTGGACACTTTAAGGCCTATGGTCATCAAACTTTATCAGTTGATGCATCTTTTGTCCTCAAACAATGTCAACTTAAAATTAGGTCACCTTGACCTACTTTTTGAATTTTATGACTTATCTTTTTAGAAACATGAAATCCCATTATTTAAGACACTGGGAGGTTTAGAATCATCAAATCTTGTACTTTGATGCATCTTGGGACCTTAAAACATATTTATGAAAAAGTAGGTCACAGTGACCTACTTTTTGAATTTTGCGGACATTTGTTTTCAAATTGTTTAAAACGCATATTTTGAGTACCTTCAAACCTACGATCATCAAACTTGGTCAGTAGATGCATCTTGGGTCTTTGAAAAATGTCAACAAAAATGTAGGTCAGGATGACCTACTTTCGACATTTTATGGCTATATTTAAGTATCTTAGGTATTTATTGGCTTAGAATCATCAGACTTTGTGAGTCAATGCATATTTGGTTTTCGAAGAGTGACGACCAAAAAGTAGGTCACAGTGACCTATTTTTGACATTTTATAGCTTTATTTAAGTATCTCCGGTACTTATTTGCTAAGAATCATCAAACTTTGTGAGTTGATGCATCTTGGGTTTTCGGAGAGTGATGAAACTCATGTGGAATCATCCTCAGGTGGTGTAGATTCAAGTTTGTTCAAATCGTGACCCCCGGGGCAAGGGTGGGGCCAAAATGGCTGACCCAAATTTTACATAGGAATATATAGGAAAAATCTTTTAAAATCTTCTTATCCAGAACCACTGGGCCAGGAAAAATGAAACTCATGTGGAATCATCCTCAGGTAGTGTAGATTCAAGTTTGTTCAAATCATGACCCCTGTGGCTAAGATGGGGCCAAAATGGCTGACCCAAGTTTTACATAGGAATATATAAGAAAAATCTTTAAAAATCTTCTTCTCCAGAACCACTGGGCCAGGAAAAATGAAACTCATGTGGAATCATCCTCAGGTAGTGTAGATTCAAGTTTGTTCAAATCATGACCCCCGGGGC
>PRKT01001560.1:26509-47965 GCA_003671525.1 Saccostrea glomerata | reverse complement strand
GGGGGGGGGGGGAGTAAATTCAAGCCCAATGTGCTCAGGTGAGCGCTGTGGCCCCTTGGCCTCTTGTTTTGCTTTTCAGAAGAAGAGGTCTGGAAATCCCCCCTCCCTCCCAGAAAAAAATTCTGGACCTTTGATTCTTTAAACTTTAACCTAACCATTTGCATTTCAGACTATTATACCCAAATCTATACCAAAAACTTGTACTTACCTACTGTCATAGGTCCTGTCAACTTCATGAAATATAATCCAGATCAAGTCACGTGATTGGACAAAATGGCCCATAAAGGCAGGGAAAAGTGGCGATTTTGTTTGAAGTTTGATGACCACTGACTGCGTTACACAGGTGACCGCTGAATAGAGTTACTTTATATAGGAAAATTCATTGGGAGGAAATAAAATGACCGCATAGGACAAGTGACCACTGGATAGAGGTGACTGCTATGACAAGAAAATTAAGTATTTTCAGTGAATTCATTTTGAAATTACGTGAAAAGTAGTCCCGATACCTATATTAAAATTGACATAATTCTAAAGAAGAGGATTTCTTAACTTTTCATTGAAAATGACAGTTTAAGATATGAATTTTCATCTTGTTTACCTACAAATTATGCCCCCAAACACCTAATTGACCAAGCTAAACTTTTAAAGCATCATTTAAGGAATTTATTTCTCAAATTTGAGAAATCTGTGGGCACCTTTCATTTACTAGATCTTGACCTTAACTTTGCAATCTAGGCCTATTTCCAGAAACGGGCAAATAGGGTGTGTCGTGTGTGTGTGTTGATGGGAGAGGGGTGGGGGGTTGACTAAATTGATTGGGTATATGGCAGCTTTTAAGGAGTTTCTGCCTAATCAAATATAAAAGTCACATGAGCATATTATGCTCAATTTGATGAATACATGTATTATGTAAATTATTGAATTAAATGGACTTTTTCCTGGTTTTCTTGGTTAGCCGAATTTGAAGGAGTGTGCATTTAGAGGCAAACACCTAAGTGCGGGTATTACTGTCTCATGACAGCATTTAGTTTTAAATAAGTGTTTAGCTCAGTTTTAAACATGCCATTCAAACTTCATATGTTGATACAAACTGATGAGAGCTATTCAGCTGCATCACCATTTTTGACGTTGACCTCACTTTTCTTAAATAAGTGTTTAGCTTAGTTTTAAAGCTACCATTCAAGATAGTGTTATCAAACTTCATATGCTGTTACATACTGATGAAAGCTATTCAATTGCATCACCATTTTTGACCTTGACCTTTCCTTTGACCTTGACCAAACTTCTCAAATTCGTGTTTAGCTCAGTTTTAAAGAAACTATCCACAATATTTTTGTCAATTTTCATATGCTGATAGATACTGATGAGAGCTATTAAACTGCATCAACATTTTGACCTTGACCTCACTTTTATCAAACTGTGTTCAATTTTAAAGAAACCATTTATGATATTTTTTCAACTTCATATGCTGTTACATTCTGTTGAGAGCTTTTCAACTGCATGTTCAATGTGGCCCCATCCTGGGAGTCTTAAGGAAATCCTGGGAAACTTGAACAACATTGAATAATCAAGGTCACAGTGATCTGCTTTTGAAAGTTTATGACTTAGTTTAAACATCTCAGGTAATTATTTGCTTTGAGTCATCAAACTTTGTCAGTTGATACATCTTAGGTCTTCAGAGAACACCAACCAAAAAGTAGGTCATGGTGACTTCCTTTTAAATTTTTTTGGCTATATATAAATATCTCGGGGAATTATTGGCTTAGAATCATCAAACTTGGTCAGTTGATACATCTTAGGTCTCTGGAGAAGGTAAACAAAAAAGTAAGTCATGATGACATAATTTTGAAATTGTATGGCCATATATAAATATCTCAGGTAATAGTTGGCTTAGAATCATCAAACTTTTCAGTTGATGCATCTTGGTCTTCAACAAATATCAGCTAAAAAGTAGGTCACGGTGACCTACTTTTAAATATCAGGGAATTGTTGCTTAGAATCATCAAACCCTGTCAGTTGATGCATCTTAGATCTCTGGAGATTGTAAACCAAAAAGTAGGTCATGACCAGTGTACTAAATTCCTGTCCACCCGCAGGCCCAAGACGTACTTAATCGGGAGCAGATATATAACCTTACTCTGCATCAGCCCGTTTGGACGCACTAATTATAATCCATATTCCCAACTTTTTTGCAGATAAATGTTTTGAGAAGGTCAAGACCAAATATTTCAAAGTACATAGAAAGCATTATTTCTTGAGACAACAAGAAATAAACAATAACTGATCAATAAATCTGTAAATATATGAAAAACACCATCCATGTCTTTTAACCTGAATTTCCTCTGTTTTCATGCAGGAACAGATATTTTCAACTTTCCTTTGGTATATTGTGCATTTTTCTTAACTTAAAGGATCAGATAGAAATGAAACACATTCACATGTGTTAATTTATAAGAATTAATTAGCTTAATATTTGTATAATGATCATGCCATTAATATATGTACTAGATTATACAACACTGTTCATTTGCTTACAGTATTAACTTTCATCCCAGGGTAACATGCTGTGCTTTTATGCTATGGTTGTTTTAACTGATTTTAATTGATTTTCGTCCAAGGGTAACATGCTGTGCTTTTATGCAATGGTTGTTTTAACTGATTTTTGTTTTTATCAAATCAAGAATAAACTTATGTTATAAGTTTACTCAGGTGACCTGTTGCCATCCTTTTTCGTCCGTCGTCGTTTGTAGTGAGTTAACATTTAAACATTTTCAGCTTCTTCTCTGAAACCACTGAACCAATTTCAACCAATTTTGGCATATAGCATCGATGGGTAAAGGGGAACAAAAATTGTAAATTTCATGGTCTCTGCCCCCCTGGGGCCTGGGGGTGGGACTAAAACTACTAAAATTATTCACTGTTAAATAGGTCATAAATGATTGATGAAAGAACTTTATTCGGTAATAACCAATATTTGCCCCCGAAATCAAACTTTGATGGAGATATATTTAATTAAGTTCTTTAACAGGGGAGTATATGCTGACTTCAAAGCACTGAATATTTTCATAAGTAATGACGCCATATGTATGTAATGACGTCACAAACATGACGTAAATTAAAGTTTTTTATGAATTTTTTTAAAAAAATGTACATATTTCGTCAATATTTTGAGTTAAAGTATTGAGCGCATGTGTGTTCAGGATCAATATTTTGATATAATGTAGCAACCACAAGTCAAATTTTAAATTTATTATATACCACTTGTGTTATATATCAAATCAAAGCTTATAAAAAATCGTTTAAGAAAAATATAATTTCGAAATTTTCTGGTCAAGCATTGTTACTAAAAATAGATTGCGAAATGTAAAGGTATTGTTCTAGTGTGTGACCACTTTTCTGAAGAAAATACCTAGTAGCATTGAGGTCAAAACTTAAGGTAATGTATTCAAAATATAATCTCTCTCTTCTTATTTCCTTTGCCCAGAATCAGAGTTATTAAAGTTCAATTGCATCAAACACCTAGATTGACTTGAATCATTAGATAGTGAGAGTCTTCTTCCAGTATAATTAATTGGGTCACATGGGACACGCAACGTTACGTTGACGTTATGCTTATAAAAAGACGTCAACAAATCCAATCAATAAAAATGATCACAAATTAATTTAAAACAAGATTTGTTTGTGAAACACTATGCGCCCGGCAACGACAAAATAAAAAAAAAACTTTTTGGCACATATGTCACAGTCAAGGTCACAAGGCAATTGACCTTGGTGTCATTTGAGAGAACATGATTAGTAAAATATGGATACCAAAAATGAAGTCTCTATTTCTTGTGGTTCAAAAGTTATTGCAAAGGTTAACTAAAAACGAAAAAACTATTTTTAACATACAGGTCACAGTCAAGGTCACTGGGTTTTTTCATTAATTACTAGAAATTTAAAGACTGTATTTATCCTTTTGTAAAATTAATCTTTGTGTTGGGCACAATGCTTGCAATTACAAAATTCAGTGGCGGATTAAAGGGGGTCGCATCCGCCCCCTAAAATTGTCAAAGTTAGCGTAAATCATAGTTTCGTCGAGAAAATGTAAAAATGTCTACTCGGTAAACCTCAATTTTTCCTACAAAATCTCTAGAATTCAGCTTAAACCAGATCCCTGCCGATTATGGGCGCCCCCTCTAACTTTAATTCCTGGATCCGCGCATGGGATTTATAGAGAGTTGGAGTGATATCCACTTATTATATAAGGAAACTAAAAATCATGAATTTTTGTTGTAAATTATTAAAAACAAAAAATTGTATTTTAAATTCTTCATACGAATACATTTGATATGATGCGGAGAATTGGTAATGAACTAGTATTAACTGGGAGCGTGATGTAAATCTTAAATTATTCCGATATGTAAGTGGAGACTAATATTCTGAATAACTAAAAAAAACTAGAAGAATATAAGTCATAGATATGACAGCAGCATATGATAAATTCTGAAAAGAAAAAGGAGGGGGGAATTTAATTTAAAATTCATTTGAACGACATTTAGTTAAACATGTAGATCTTTTCTAATGTGTGTTAAAGGTTGTCCGAATTTTTTGTGAATTATTAAAGCTCTCTCTCTCTCTCTCTCTCTCTCTCTCTCTCTCTCTCTCTCTCTCGTGTAAAACATTTGATTTGCCCCGCTTTTGCGAAAGCGATCGAGGTTTCTTTAAATCTTATTCGTCTGTCTGTTTGTCAGTCAGACTGTAAATCTGTTCGTATGTCACAAAAATTCAACCTTGGTCATCTCTTTAGAATTAGAACAGAGAAGAGATAGAATTTTATATTATTCATGTGTTTAAACTATGACAAGACCTTTCTAAATACACTACAAGAAACCTATATATTGTCGCAAGCGTCAAAAATCGGCCGCAAACCCAATTAATTGTTCCTTTGATATAGTAATAAGAAACTGAAATTTGCGTGATCTGTTTTTAAAATTTCTTACATTTATCTATTAAAATATCCTCGTGACATAAAACACGTGCATGCGACATTGCCGATTTTCTTCATGCATAATGCATATACAATAAACTGTATTTGTATAAGCAAACTGTCCATAGACTTCTGCGTATCTGCACTCAGTTTGGTACTTGTAAACGAACCCTGGTAGAAGTTTAATGTTAAAGTAGTTTTCGCAACAAATATAAAATATGTGGGGCTCCTCGCTCTCTCTTAGAGAATGTTAACAACCCAACCCCCCAACCCCCAACTCCCCCTAGATCCACCACTACATTTCTTCTCTTTCAAGTCTCTGTCATGTTAGAGTTTGTCAATCAGGATTGGATGAAACATTTACACCCATTATTTATAAAATTTTGATTTTATGATTATTGTGCTTTTTGTTAAACATTTAAAATAGCTTTTTTTAATATTCTATATAATATAAATATTAAATATTTTTATTTAAATTGTTCTAAGTCCGCAGAAACGCACGGCGACTTCAAACTTTCATATCGAGTAACCGACCGCCTCCTGGCGGCCCCTAATAATTTTTTACCTCATGACCTTGATCTTGAAGTTCGAAATACTTTTCAAAAACTTGAACCTTGGTCATAACTTTTGAATGAGAAAAGATACAAAGTCACAAGCCACGGTTTGGCGTCCGCTTACTAGTATGTGATAGGATTGTACATTTTAGTCGTGGTTTGTGACGATGGAAAATACACTGTATAGAGCTTTCACATTTCATATGTATATTATCATTTCTAAATACACTATGGATTTTGACCTTGTGACCTTGAACCTTGACGTTTGACATACTTTTCAAAAATGCAATTTTCCCCTTATAACTTCTGATTGAGAAGAGATAATGCTTTCATATTTAACATGTTCATTGATATGATTTCTGACCCCCTTGATCTGGACCTATATGTTTGACCTAATTTTCAAAAAATCAACTTTAGTTATAACTATTGAATGACATATTATAGGGCGTTCATATTTGGCACAATATGCCATAAATAATGTAATATTACCCACATAGAGACAAACAGCCGGTAAAACAAATTAAAGATTTTGTCTATACACGTACATGTATAGTACATCGGTACATGCAGCACTTTCATCCCCATGTATGTTCACTAAATTAGATGTCAATGTCTAAGACATTTGATATACACTTTAAATTTTTTTTCATCACGTAAATGAAATTTTTCATAAGTGAATTCTTCAATCCTGTTTTAATAACCAAAAAGTACAATCTGAAAAGAGTCAGAAATGAAAATTTTAAAATGTCAGAAATGAAAACTAAAACATGTCGGCCATGAAAAGTTGAAATATCGAAAAATTTCCAATCGGCAATCCTCGGCTGACTCCGCTAGGCTCCATTCAAACCTCCGAGGTGCGATGTATGAGCCGCCCGAGATGCTCTCAGTGAAAAATACCAGAAATGAAATGCAGCTGGGGGACCACAATTTTAATTTCTTGTTTAAATTTTAGACCTCTTTGATGCATCAGTAATATTATTTTGCCTATTTGATTTTTACTATTCATCCGTCTACCCATCCATATGTTCATATTCTACATAGGCGTCGAAACCGGGGAGGGGGGGGTACAGGGGTCTTAACCCCCCTTTTTTTCAAAGATAGATATTTTTTAGGCATTGAAAATTGTGGTTTACCTTTTTTGTTGGTTTAGCCGCCCCCCCCCCACTTTCAATCAGCCACCCCACTTTCAATTTGCTTCCGACGTTTATGCCCTAACACGCATGTAATTTATTGTTAGTGTTGTAATCAAGAATACTTAGAAATTTCAGAAATAGTATTTACCAGTCAAATATAATCTAAGTAAAATAATAAAATCTACACAACATATTAGATTAAATGCATATGATCTACATCCATGGAAAACGAATCTAGAATATTTGTAGGCCTTATTGTCTCTTGAAAAAAATGAGCACCTGGCAAATACTATTTTTACATTTGTGTTGTATATAAAAATAATAAAAACATATATATTAAGTTTCAATAAAATGCCAATGTATGGATATAAACTGTATATCAATGGAAAAAAATCATATGAGACAAGCTGAATGAACGTTATAAAAAAAGATATCCCACGTACCTTACAAAATTTTCTGTGACATGAATTTTGTAAACACGTTCTTCTGGAATTTAGCATATCATACAATAAACTAATTTATTCATGAACTCAATTGAATTTATTTACATTTCTTTTAATTAAAAAATCAGAAGGCTATTGTATTTTTTCTTTACACTAGGTACTTATTTTCTTACATTTTTATTTTATTTCTTACTCATGATTATAATTTTTTATTGCTTCAAAATTATAACGTCAATTTTACTTTATAGAAGTTTTCTTTTTCAGTCCTAATCATCGTTCCTTGTTTTATTATATTTTTGACATGTTTCATTAGTATTTTTCTTAGATAAAAAAATTATTATATTTAAAATTACCCCTTCGGGTACCCCATAAAAAAGACATCGAGAGTTATCCCCCTCTGAATATTTCTATAGTTACAGTAAACAAACTCCATTACAAAACAATTTCCAGGAATCGTGGAGGGCGTGAAAATGACGTCAAATATCATTCACGCTGGCTATATGTTGTGTTGTTATTTGAAAGATCGCTTCTTAGCGCCGATGTAAGGAAAATAAATCTACACAGTTTCTTAAAGAGGAGAAGATTCTCTTTCGATCTATTATTGTAACACATATGCAACCGGTTCGTCAAACGAGTGAAAAAACTCTCCGAAAAAATGCTTACATTTGACTATCCATAATCATAGCAATATACGAATCTGACTAGTCGTGTTTGGTATCATTATATTCAGAATAATCAGCTGTATCTACCACTGTACAAAGAAATCTGAATATATCCTCTGTTGTCCTATAAACAGCGGAATAAAAGAATGCGGTTTTTACGACGCGCTAAAATCGTGACGTTTTATTTCAGAACATGCTTGAACATTTGATAGGAATTAAAACAAAATACAGCGATAAAAAATTATAAAATTATAATTTTTAGATTGTTTAACAATTTATCTTTACAGTTCAATTAGATTTTTTGAAGTTAGAGACACGAAAATGTGTTAAATACGCTTTTTAAAACTGGTAGTTTTGTATACTGTCACATAGCGTAATAAATAACGTTAAATGACTTGTGGATGCTATATAATGTGTAGAATGATAATATCAATGAAATATGTCAATATTGTTCCTGAACAAACTTGTGCTCTATAAATTTTAAAGCTAAAATTGTTGAAATTTTGTCCATTTTGTCCTCTTTCTGAAAAAGGATATAAAATCGGACTAGTTTGTGACGTCATAAAAAAAAAAAATTGTGAATACACTGCTTTGACACTATAATATTTTCTGTTAATTTATATTTCTCATACAATTTATTGAATTCAGCACATTTCAGGAAGTTTTCAAAATTTGTCTTTTGTGGGGGCAAATATATGCAATATACCGCATATAGTTCTTTAACACTAAGATGTCGTAAATGAATTACATTTTGTTCAATACATTCATTTTATACAAAAATCTTGAAACTGAAATCACCCAGGGTCAGGGCTTCTTAGGTAGGGATGGGACTGTATTTGAAATACATGTACTTGTGTCGTGAAAATGCATTAATTCTCTGAAAAATCTTTGTGTCTGTGCTTTGGTATATTAAATTGTGACCTATATGCCTTTTGTTGATAGCACTATTGATTTACCCTGTCAAATCTTTTCAAGAGTTCAAAGCAATAACATGAAAAAAAATTTTTTACAGATCCCAAAAATGCTCTTCATGACAATAAACAATGTATTAGCTCAGGAGAATATCCCAAAGGATTTGGAAGGAGCCACTCTGCAGGTTTGTTCTAGCTTACTTAAGATTACTGTTACTATGGATAAGATAATTCAGAATTATCAATACCAATTTGGGGCCAATTAGGACATATAAGTAAAGAGAAATACATACAAGAAGAAATACAAAATTGATAGCAGCAAAATGTAGATATCAAAAGAACTAGAAACTCATTACAAGTAATGAGAAGGTCTTCTGTTCTACCTCGATCCTGTTGTATGTCCTTTTTAACAATATTAGCCAAAAACTTATGTAGAAAGAAAACAACTTGAAAAAGTCACTTTTTAGCTCAAAAGTGAGCTTTTCTGATCAAAATTTGTCTGTTGTCTGCGTTGTAGTTTATGTGTCATTAACTTTTCACATTTTCATCTTCTTCTCAAGAACCACTGGGCCAATTTCAACCAAACTTGCCAGAAAGTCTCTTTAGGTGAAGGGGGTTCAAGTTCCTTCAAATGAAGGGCCATGCTCTCTTCCAAGGGGAGATAATTATGAATTAGTGAAAAATTAATGGCATTTTTAGCTCACCTGAGCCGAAGGCTCAATTGAGCTTTTCTGATCACATTTTTTCTGTTGTCCGTCAGTCTGTCTGTCTGTAAACTTTTCACATATTTGACTTCTGCTCAAGAACCACTGGGCCAATTATAACCAAATATGGTACAATGTATCCTTTGTTGAAGTGAAATTTAATTTGTAAAAATGAGGGGTCAGGTTCTCTCAGAAGGGAGGATAATCAAGAAAAGACAAAAATAGGGTGGGGTCATTAAAAATCTTCCTCTCAAGAACGACTGAGCCAGAAAAGCTGAAACTTATGTGGAAGCTTTCAGGGGTAGTGTAGATTTTAAATTTTTCAGATCATCACCCCTGGGTGTTGGGCGGGGCCACAATGGGGAATCAAAATTTTACATAGAAATATATAGGAAAAATCTTTAAAAATCTTCTCAAAAAGCACTGAGCAAGAAAAGCTGAATCTTATGTGGAAGCATTCATGGGTAGTGTAGTTCTAAATTGTTCAAATCATCATCCCTGGGTGTTGGGCGGGGCCACAATGGGGAATCAAAGTTTTACATAGAAATATATAGGAAAAATCTTTGAAAATCTTCTTCTCAAAAAGCACTGAGCCAGAAAAGCTGAATCTTATGTGGAAGCATTCATGGGTAGTGAAGATTCTAAATTGTTCAAAACATGACCCCAGGGGGTTGGGCGAGGCTGCAATAGGGATTCAAAGTTTTACATAGAAATATATAGGAAAAATCTTTAAAAATCTTCATCTAAAAAACCACTGGGCCAGAAAAGCTGAAACTTATGTGGAAGCATCCAGGGGTAGTGTAGATTCTAGATTGTTCAAATCATGACCCCTTGGGGTTGGGCGGGGCTGCAATAGGAAATCAAAGTTTTACATTAAAATATATAAGAAAAGTCTTTTTAAATCTTCTTCTGAAGAACCAAGGGCCAGAAAAGCTGAAACTTATGTGGAAGCATCCAAGGGTGTAGTATATTCTAAATTGTTTAAATTTTGACCTGTTGGGTAAGATGGGGTCACAAAAGGTATTACAATGGGAAATTTGTTTAAGAATAGCATGCTTAAAGCTTCTCAGGTGAGTGATGTGGCCCATGGGCCTCTTGTTTAAAAATCTTCTTCTCGAGAACCACTGGGCCAGGAAAGATGAAACTCATATGGATTCATCCTCTTGAAGTGTAGATTCAAGTTTGTTCAAATCATGACCAATCAGGAGAATAGACGAGCCATAAAAGTGGATCAGAGTTATACAAAGGAATATAAAGGCTTTGTCAATAAAATTTTTCATCTTTTAAACAGCAAAGCCATTTTTTATGTATCATATTTATTATGCATTTTCCTTTGACCTTGACCTCACTTTGCTTAATTCAGTGTCAAACTTCATATGCTAATACATATTGATGTAAGCCATTCAACTGCATCAACATTTTTTGACCTTTGCCTTCATTTGACCTTGACCTCAATTTTTTTCAAATTGGTTATAAGTCAGTTTTTAATAAACCATTCACAATAATTTTTTCAATTCATATGCTGACTAGAGCTTTTCAATTGCATCAACATTTTTTTACCTTGACATTTCTTTTGACCTTGACCTTACTCTAAAAAATTAGTGTCAAACTTCATATGCTAATACATACTAATGTAAGCAATTCAACTGCATCACTCTTCAAGATATTCTGATCAAATTTCATACAGTTATACAAATTTTCACATTGCATTACTAATATACCCTCAGCGGGGCATTTATGTCCTATGGACATATTTCTTGTTTAAAAGTATCCATAGGAAGTATAGATTGAAGTTTTTAGCTCACCTGAGCCAAAGGCTAAAGTGAGCTTTTCTGATCACATTTTGTCTGGCATCCGTCTATCTGTCTTTTTCTGTCTGTCTGTCTGTAAACTTTTCACTTTTTTGAATTCTTTTCAAGAACCGCTGGGCCAATTTCAACCAAACTTGCCACAAAGCATCCTTGGGTGAAGGGGATTCAAGTTTGTTCAAATGAAGGGCAACGCCCTCATTCAAGGGGAGATAATTGGGGATTAATGAAAATTTGGTGGCATGTTTTAAAAATCTTCTCAAGAACCACCGCCCCAGGAAAGATGAAACTATGAGGAAACATCCTCAGGTAGTGTAGATTCAAGTTTGCTCAAATCATGACCCCTGGGGGTAGGGCGGGGCAGACCAAAGTTTTACATAGAAATATATAAGAAAATTCTTTAAAAAGCTTCTTCTCAGTATAGCAAAGCCATAATTCATCATATTTATATGGAAGCATCCTCGGGTAGTGTATATTCAAGTTTGTTCAAATCATGACCACCAGGGATAGGACGGGGCCACAATCACCGAACAAAGTTTAACATAGAATTATAAAGAAAAATTCTTTAACAATCTTCTTCTCAAGAATAGCAGAGCCATAATTGATCATTTTTATATGGAGGCATCCTCAGGTAGTGTAAATTCTAAATTGTTAAAATCAAGCCCCTCAGGGGTAGCGTGGGGCCACAATGGCTGACCAAAGTTTAACATAGAAATATATAGGAAAATAATTCTTTAAAAATCTTCTTCTCAAGAATAGCAAAACCATAATTGATCATATTTATATGGAAGCATCCTCAGGTAGTGTAGATTCCATTTTGTTCAAACCATGACCCCCAAGGGTAGGGCGGGGCTGAAATGGCCAACCAAGTTTTACATAGAAATATATAGGAAAATTCTTTAAAAATCATCTTCTCAAGTATAGCAAATCCATAATTGGTCATGGGACTACTTTTGGATTTAAACTTTTTATTATGCCCCCCTTCGAAGAAGGGAGGGCATATTGCTTTGCTGCTGTCTGTCGGTCCGTCGGTCTGTCGGTCCACTTAGTTTCTATCCATTTTCTTCGCAACAATTGCACATACTGAAATGAAATTTGGTATACAGATATATCACATGAATGTCTAGGTCAGGTTCTGTTATGGGTACGATCGCACCATTTTTGACAGAGTTATGCCCCTTGGACTTTAAAAAATTCCAATTATTTTCAGTTTCCGTTTTTCTTTGCAACCATTGTACATTCTGAAATGAAATTTGGTATACAGATATATCACATGAATATCTAGGTCAAGTTCTATTTTGGGTACAATCGCACCATTTTTGATGGAGTTATGCCCCTTGAACTTAGAAAAATTTCAATTATTTGCAGTTTCCATTCATTTCATTTGCAACCGTTGCACATACTGAAATGAAATTTGGCATACAGATATATCACATGAATATCTAGGTCAGGTTCTGTTATAGGTACGTTCGCACCATTTTTGACAGAGTTATGCCCCTTGGACTTAGAAATATTCCAGTTATTTTCAGTTTCCGTTCATTTTCTTTGCAACCATTGTACATACTGAAATGAAATTTGGTATACAGATATATCACATGAATATCTAAGTCAAGTTCTGTTTTGGGTACAATCGCACCATTTTTGACAGATTTGTGCCCCTTGGACTTAGGAAAAAATATCCAATTATTTGCAGTTTCCTTTCATTTTTTTTGCAGAGGTTGCACTTGCACATACTAATATGAAATTTGGTGTACAGATTTATCAGATGACTATCTTGGTCAAGTTCTGTTTTGGGTACATGTACAATCGTGCGATATTTGACAGAGCTATGCCCTTTTGGACTGGAAAAATTAGAATTTGGGGGGAGGGGGGCATAAGTGTTTTACAAACATCTCTTGTCAATAATTAACCAATTTCTACTTTTTCCTAGTCACAGTGATCAGGTGAGTGATGTGGCCCATGGGCCTCTTGTTTTAAATACCCTCCCCCCCCCCCTGCCTTCCTCTCTTGAACCCAAGGTCATGACACACCCTTAGGTCAGGAGGAATCTTTGTGTGAAATTTGTGTGATTCCTCCTTACCTAAGGTTGTGTCATGACCTTGGGTCAAGGTCATTTGGGGAAGTTCAAGGTCACTGGAAGAAAAATTTCATAATTTGTGTCTGGTCCATATCTTTCTTGTGGATAAACTTGGTTAATTCTCATTTCACACAAAGATTGCTCATGACCTAAGGGTGTGTCATGACCTTGGATCAAGGTCATTTGGGGAAGTTCAAGGTCACTGGAAGAAAAATTTCATAATTCGTGTCTGGTCCATAGCTTTCTTTATTATGGAAAAACTTGAATCTACTACTTCACACAAACATTGCTTATGATCTGAGGTTGTGTCATGACTTTGAACCAAGGTCACTGACAGAAAATGTTCATAAATTTTGTCTGGTCAAGTAATTTAACTGTATTTATTTATTGACGGACTGGCTATTTCGAAGGCAAACTGGAATAAGAGGCTTAAGTGACCAGTTTCCAGACTTCCCAAAGGTGGCCTCTTAAACCAGGTTTGACTATATATATTTTAAAATCTTCTCAAGAACCACAGGGTCAGGAAAGATGAAACTCATATGGAAGCTTCCTTAGGTAGTGTAGATTGAAGTTTGTTTAAATCCTGAACCCAGGGGTAGGGTGGGGCCATAGTGGAATATTTAAGTTTAACATAGGAGTACATAGGTAAAATCTTTAAAAATCTTCTTCTCAAGAACAGCAATACCATGATTGGTCATGGTTATATGGAAGCATCCTCTGGTAGTGTAGATTCAAATTTGTTCAAATCATGACCCCCATGGGTAGGTAGGGGCCACAATGGGGGATCAAAGTTTAACATAGTAATATGTAGAAAATTTTTTCAAAAATCTTCTTCTCAAGAACCAAAGGCTAGAAAAGATGAGACTCAAGTGGATGCTTCCTATAATAATAATAATAATATCCTTTATTTATACAGGATGGCACAATTAGTTTACAACTAGTTCACATTGTGGTCCTGAAAACATTTATACAGACAGAAGATTATGTACAGAAACATCCATAAATATAAAGGAGTAGAATATAAAAATCAATATTTACACATATTATATCAAAGTTGCGTCGAAATAAAAATCAGAAGTATAATCCAAGTGATTAACATTTCAGTTTGTAGACTGGAAATAATTTCTTATATATGCTGATTTAAAACTTTGCAATGATGGGCAATTCTTTAAAAATTCTGGCAATTTATTCCATAGCTGGAAACCGTAAATTGTAAAAGATCTTCTATGATATTCTGTTTTTGCCCTTGGAATATACAATGAATTGCTTTGACTCAATCTTGTAGATCTGTTGTTGAATATTTCATGTACAAAGAACTTTATTCGATATTAACTGATATTTGCCCCCCAAACCAAACTTTGATTGAGAAATATTTAATTATGTTTTTAAATAGGGTGGTTTATGCTGACTTCAACGCACTGAATATTTTCATAAGTAATGACGTCATATGTACGAAATGACGTCACAAACATGACGTAAATTTCATTTTTTTATGAATTCTACAGAAAAATGTACATATTTTGTCGATATTTTGAGTAAAAGTCACCGAGCGCATGTGTGTTCAGGGTCTATATTTTGATATAATGTGTAGAATGATAATATCAATGAAATATGTAAATATTGTTCCTGAACAAACTTGCGCTCTATAAATCTTAAAGCTAAAATTGTTGAAATTTTGTCCATTTTGTCCTCTTTCTGAAAAAGGATATAAAATCGGACTAGTTTGTGACGTCATTAAAACAAAAATTGTGAATAAACTACTTTGAAACAATAATATGTTCCGTTGATTTATATTTCTCATACAATTTATTTAATTCAGAACATTTCAGGAAGTTTTCAAAATTTGGCTTTTGTGGGGGGCAAATATATGCAATATACCGCATATAGTTCTTTAAAAACATCTTAATAATCTGGAATTAATCGTTTAAGACTTTGAAAACAAGGATGACAGTTCTATAAATAAAATAATCATTAATTGGCATCCATCTCAGTTGTTGAAACATTTCTGATGTAGGTGTATAAAAGTAGTATTTAAAATCACTCTAGCAGCTCGCTTTTGGAGTTTACATAGTTTGTTAAGACCTTCTTTGTTTTTCATATTACCCCTCGGGGTAGGATTGGGCCACAGTGGGTTATCAAAGTTTCACATGAAGTACATCAGGTAAAATCTTTAAAAATCTTCTTTTCAAGAACAGCAATACCATGATTAGTCATAGTTATATAGAAGCATCCTCTGGTAGTGTAGATTCAAATTTGTTCAAACCATGACCCCTGGGCTAGGGTGGGGCCACAATGGGGAATGAAAACTTAACATTGGAATTTTACAGAAAAAATCTTTACATTTTCTTGTCAAGAACAGCAATACCGTGATTGGTCATAGTTATATGAAAGCACCCTCTTGTAGTGTAGATTCAAGTTTGTTCAAACCATGACCCCTGGGGCAAGGGTGGGGCCATAATGGGGGATCAAAGTTTAAAGAAAAATTACATGGAAAAAAATATTGTTGATCAATATTAAAGCATCAAAAAAGGTAATGTAGATCCTTGAGATAGACGAGCCATTAAAGTGGATCATATAGTTTTACAAAGAATATAAAAGGTAAATCAAAACAAAATTGAAGGCCATTCATTTTAATTTGAAAGTGTCTGTAGGAAGTATAGATTTAAGTTTGTTCAAATCCCACAGAGCTTCAGATAATTTTTTACCCCAAAGTGTATTTACTCCCTGATTTTCAAATCAATGCAGATTTTGATTTTCAGCAAAATGATTGAAGAGAATTTTGTTTACATATAATTAGGGCCCCGCAAGGATTTGCGGGTGCCCTATAGTAATCACTCTGTCTGTCTGTCTGTCCGTCTGTCTGTCCGTCTGTCATTCTTCCGTCCACAAATTTTCTGTTTTTTCCTAATAACTTTTTTTATTGTAGTCCAAATAAGTTCAAATTTTGTATGGTAGTTCAGTAGGCAAAAAGACATATTTTGATGCCAAGTTTGTTTTTCTATGTCCTCTAGTTTGGAGCTGGGTGGTGGGGTAGATTCCTTAACTTTATATAAGAATGAATTGGCAAAGAGAGATAACTTCTGAAAATGTTGCCATTGTAAACTGAATACTGCAATGAATGAGTCCCTTGGGATTAATTAGCTTTCCTCCTGAAGAAAATCCAAAGCATTATCTTTATCTGTCACATTGAGATTAATTACCACCTCTGTCTGCTAATGCAGCTTCTTTTGAAGTTAAGTCCATTTGGAATGCTATGAACACTCTGAAATGTGGATTGAAGTATAAATGTTTTTACTTTATTTTTGTTGAAATACCCTACACAATGAGTTCTGATTTCATTAAATTCTAAAAACAAGAAATAGATTAAAGAAGATATATTTAAGCTGCACCCTTATAATTCTACCCCATGGCGGGGCCCTTGCTGACTGGTCAGTTTTCTAGTTGTTTTGACCTTTATTTTGATTTTTATCTTGTAATTGAAATATAAGTGTTTTGAAATAAATTTTTAAAATACCAACAAGACTTTGCTAAAATTGGGAAGCATTCTTTTTTGACAAGGAAGATTATACAGTAGGTCAAGGTACCATAGAGTCAGAGACACCTTCATTCAAGATATCTTATCAAGAAAAAACAGAGAAAAGAATCTTTGTTAATATGGCAAGTTGAGAGAAATGAAAAATTGGCTATGAACTCATAATAAAAAAAGTTCTGCCTAGTGCATAGTCTTTGTATTTATAGAAATCTAAATCTCTGATTCTTCCTCCCTAAATGGAGATCGTTGTTGCCATTACTAGAATATTCTTGGTAACTAAAAGGCTTTTAAATCTCATTCATTTTGAGAAAACCAAACACTGATTCAACTCAATTCAGTTCAAATCATTAAGTAAGTCGTACCTGTATTCTTAAATCTGTTGTACGCAGTACTTTCATGGTGTAATGCTTATCTATGATTGCTAATGCGTACATTGTATGCCTTATTTTAATTTTCAATGCATATTTTGTAAAATTCAATACATATTTCTGCAAATACACACCTTATCTGGAGCTCTGTTTCCCCCCCCTCCCCCCTCACTTCAACCCACTTTTATATTTAAAGTTTTCAATGCTGAACTGATTTTTGCTTTTACCTAGCCATGTGAGCGATGTGACCCCTGGGCCTCTTGTTACTTTTAGTTTTTTATTGACAGTTGCTCAATGTGGCCCTTGGGCCAAGGTCAAGGTCTAGTGTATGAAAGGTGCCTACAGATTTATCAAATTTAAGAAATTAATTCCTTTAAATGATGCTTTAAAACTTTAGCTTTATCAAAAAAGGTGTTTCGGACATAATTTTTTTCGTAAACAAGATGAAAAAAATCATATTTTAAACTGTCATTTTCAATGAAAAATCAGAGCTGCGAACCTATACAATTTTGGTGTTAGTCTTCTGGAATAAGTGTCCAATATACCCTTTACGATTTCTCTCTATATTTTTCCGATTCCGGTTTTTCTCGATCATAGTTTATAATACTGGAATTTTCATAACCTGCGGTCTACAGATTCTACTACAGTGAAATATCAGTATCTCGAATTTCGGGGGACTCGGCAAAAAATTTCGAGATATCCCGGGGTTTGAGATATCATAAGTTATCTTACAATTTTGAATCTGTAAATTTCAGTATGCTCATATTGTGTTTTTGACTCATGAGCCATGTATTACCATTATATCAATCAAGTGTGAAGTTAAGTATCAAGCATTCTTGCAATAAATAAAAAATAAATATTTTTCTTTTTTTATCACGTAAAATCTTAATGTAATAAATAAAAAATGAATAAATACATGTAACTTCCTGATTTTATCGAAAATATGGCAACTTTTGCATAATCCATACCATGCTTACGTGCTTACAATCTTAAACCGGATGCATCACTTGCGTTAGAGTTGAAGAACCATTTACATAAGAAAAAGACAGAATTTTTTTTTATTTAGTTTATTGAATATTCACTTCAAAGTATAATCAAGCACTACAAAAAATATACAAAACTTGTACATTGTATATTATTAAACGTTTGTTACATAAGGAGCACTACTATACACAATAAAACAACATAACATTTACGAATAATAAACAATGAAAACGGCACATGTTTATATCAGCACTAAGATTAACCCGGAAACAGTTGCACAGTCAATCACATAAAACACATTACATATTCCTGTCACTATCACTGTCACCAAAAAACTGTGTGATGCAGGACTGCTGCAGCATAGTTGATGACCTGAGTTCTTCAATCACAAGTTGGCGGTCGATTTTCTGGAGGCCGGGGGAAAGGTCTTCTTAGTTGCCGACATCTCAGCCCAGGTTTGTATAAGTTCATATGCAGCACGGACATCAGTGGTGGAGGGTTTCTTCTTGGTTGGCTCAGGTTCATTTTCTTCCTCACATTCTTTTCTCTCTTCGCTTTTCGTTGCCTTGATACTCTCTACGATGTCTGCATCTGTTGTTGATTCTGCTGTGTTGACATTCTCGTCATCTTCTGGATCTTCTTCATCTGGCGTGTTTTCTGGCTCATTGATGACAAATTTCGCATGTTGAAAGCAGTTCTTGATGGTTTTCTCTGTAACTTTGGTCTAGGCATTGTTGAGCATTCTGAGGACGTCCAGGACTGTTATCTGTCATCGCAAAGCTAAGAAGTGAACTCCTGTGCCTTAGCAATGAGGAGGGGCCCGGACACTGGAACATTCTGGTCTCTGGCTGTCTTGAACCATTGCAGAACTGCTTGGTCTGTGTCTTTGTAGGTCGCCGTTCTAATCTTCTTTCTCTGTGGTCCGAATGCACTGTGTTCGTAGGCCTCTTTGATCTTTTCGGCATTCTTGTTCCACATTGATAAAGGTGTTGAGGGGGATTTCATACTTCTTCGCAATGGCCGCTTTACTCTCTCTTCCTTTTTCAACATCGGCGATGGCTTGAAACTTTGTTTCAGTTGTATGGGTTTTTAGTTTTTTTTTTTAGTTTTCTATTGAGACCAGGTCTGGAATTCTTCTCTGTACTGTCTTGAGACATCTTGTTGAGTGACGAAAAATTATTTTACGTCCTATTCTATAACAGACTAATATTATAATTGTTTAATTCAAGTTCACTTTGAAAAATCCCTGTGTTTTTTGAATTTCTGATGTTAATCATTTAGCGTGCATTATTAAATGCATTATCAGTAATACTGACTGTATTAATTTCAGAGTGGCTGTGAACTTGTTTATTTATTAATCGTAAACTACTTCGTGGGCATTAAATAGACTGACCAAGTGCATAGCTTTGTTGAATAAGACTGCCTCTTCCAAAATTGTCAATTTCATGGCCCCAGGGTCAAGGGCTGTAGTGCTAGGGCAGGGCTACATAGATTATAAAGTAAAAATGATTTATTTCTTTGAAAATCTTCTTCTCTGCTCCTGAGTATTAAGGTAGATCGCGGGTTTGCTGACGTCACAATAGGATTTGACGTAAAAAGATTACCGCGTTCAGATTAGCAAGCAAAGACTATATCTTCAGCAGTATTGTATGCAGTAAAAAGTGAAATATATATTAAAGGTTGTTTGGTGTTTTTAAATGTTTTTTTAAAAATATTTTTTTATGTAATTGAAAATAATTGATGTTCTGATCAAGGTTGAATTTTACATTATAAGTAGTTTTTAACGCTGATATCTGTTGTCTGTTGTGTGTACGTACCTTTCTAAAATACTGTTGCTTAATTGTTAATACAGTACACAAACAGATCCACAGCCGGTGTGTCTTTGCCTGCCCTGCATTTTATTTTTTTTTACTTTAAATAATGTTTTTCTTTGTTTAATTTAGACTACATAGTACACACTAAACTATTTTATTTTTATTTGTTCAACAATAATCTCTAACTTCATTTTCTTCGCGATGGTGTACGCTTAGATTAGTAATATTTTTATGGCAACAATATTGTCTGAGTCAAGTACAGGTATAAGATTTTTAAAACGAGAAAGAAATGGACATTATATGGTACGTCAATATGCCTATCATTTGTACATGAATTTTTCTTATTGATGTTTTTGTTTTCTTTTGGGCGGGGGGGGGGGGTTAAATTAGATAATAATCAACAGGAGCGACGTTGATGATTTAATAAAAATCACCAAATAAAATATAACCAATTAAAATATGTATGTCCTATAAATTGTCATCTATAACTAACTCAGGCCCTTTTATTGACAATCAATAGCGTTTCGGCGTACAACTGCGATTGGTGTTTTCAGTAAAAGATCTTAACCCCCCTTTTCTATTTGTGTCATGCCAAGAAATCTCGTTCGATTTCGACAGCGATGGAGTCAATAAAAGTGTAATTGATGCAAATCACCCATATTCCCAAAACGCCGGCAAGACAATTTACGGCAGCAGACTCCTGGGGGTGGATCCTAGGTTCTTAGCTTTCTTAGTTAGAGAAAACATAGGTAATCAAAGATTACGAAGCTCACCTCGACGAATGTTATGACGAATGTTTAAGTAATGCAAATCCTACATCGTATTTTCTTAAAATTAAGTATTCATCCCAACAACAATATTCTTGCAAGTTGTGCTTAACCCTCTACATGGCATATACACATTTCTATGCGTTTAGTGTGAAAAACATGTATTGTGTAAACAAATATTTATAACTGTTAAAACTGCAGATATCAAAGACTTCATTCGGATTGATCTGTTCCCAAAACTTTAACCTGGTCTCTTGTATGGAAAATATAGGTCAGATCCAGCATCCCATGCAAGTTTGATAGTGTCCATCCTAAGATGCATCATCCATTCAAGTTTGGTTTAGCTAGGGCTTATATAGTTACTTGGGAATGAAAATGTAGGTCAGAGCCAGCATCCGAAGCAAGCCTGGTAGTTTCCATCCTAAGATACATCATCCATGCAGGTTTGGTTAAGCTAGGGCTTACAGTTACTTGGGAATGAAAAATGTAGGTCAGATCCAGCATCCGAAGCAAGTCTGGTAGTGTCCATCCCTAGATACATCAGCCATGCAAGTTTGCTTCAGGTAGGGCTTATAGTTACTTGGGAATGAAAATGTAGGTCAGATCCAGCATCTGAAGCAAGTCTGGTAGTGTCCATCCCTAGATACATCATCTATGTAAATTTGGGCCAAATTTGGCTCATAGTTACTTGGGAATGAAAATGTAGGTCAGATCCAGCATCCGAAGCAAG
>PRKT01001560.1:0-21914 GCA_003671525.1 Saccostrea glomerata | reverse complement strand
GCGCCGCGTCAAACCTAAGACGTAAAAATAGGTAGAGACTGTTCCTTCGCCAAGCGCTCGGCATCAGAAGTGAAAGTCACGGGTCTTTCGGATATGACCTTAAAAACGTAGGTCCCGTGTCACGGTAGGCGCTGGCACGATAAAGAACCCTCACTGCTCAATGGCCCTGAGTGCCGAGTATAGGTCTAAATTTGAGGCCCTTCACCGGCATACGGTGACGTCTCCATATGAGTGAAAAATTCTCAAGAGGGACGTTAAACAATATACAATCAATCAATCTATTGATAAATTGCAAGTTCGGCATTTGATTTGGTTTGCAAGTATTGAAAATAGGCTCCAGTTGAAGATGCTGAAGTTTTTATAGTGGCGGTTCTGACCAGAGTTCTGACGCAGAGTTTCTGGCATGTAGAATATCAAAATTGTGAAAAGGTCTGAAAAACATGAGATATTTCGGACTAGTTCAGTCATTGTTACCTTATCAGGGTTTGGCATTAACTTAAATGAGTAAAACTAGTTTAGTTACTAACATTTAGTCTGAAACCACACCAAACTAAACTTGCTTTACTTTTTATAACCTACTCCTTTCAATAACTTGGATTCATTTAAGAATTTATTTCATGATGTTATATTATTTACTAAGAATGTCATTGGATTACAGAATTGCTAATCACTTCATCGCAAGAATTTCTTGACTAATAACATGCGGGCTCGCTATTCTAAGAAATTAAAACATCACCAGTATAAATATGGACCAACATGCTTAGTGACTTTTTCTGATCACACTTTGTCCGTCCGTCCGTCTAGCTGTCCATCCGTCTGTAAACTTTTCACATTTTTGACTTCTTCTAAAAAATCACTTGGCAAATTTTGTCCAATCTTGGTACAAAGCATCCTTGGGTGAAGAGGTATAAATTGTTAAAATGAACGGCCAAGTCCCCTCACAAGATGAGATAATCAAGAAAAGACAAAAATAGGGTGGAGTCATTAAAAAATCTGCTTCTGAAGAACCACTGGGCCAGAAAAGCTGAAACTTACGTGGAAGCATCTTTAGGTAGTGTAGATTCTAAATTGTTCAAATCATGACCCCCAGGGGTAGGGCAGGGCCACAATTGGGAATCAAAGTTTTACATAGAAATATATAGAAAAAATCTTCGAAAATCTACTTCTCAAGAACCACTGGGCCAGAAAAGCTGAAACTAATGTGGAAGTATCCTGGGGTAGTGTAGATTCTAAATTGTTCAAATCATGACCCCCCGGGGGAAGGGCGGGGCCACACTGGGGAATCAAAGTTTTACATAGAAAATATAAGAAAAATCTTTGAAAATCTTCTTCTGGAGAACCACTGTGCCAGAAAAGCTGAAACTTGTGTGGAAGCATCCTGGGGTAGTGTAGATTCTAAATTGTTTAAATCATGACCCCCTGGGGTAGGGCGAGGCCACACTGGGAAATCAAAGTTTTACATAGAAATATACAGGAAAAATCTTTAAATATCTTCTGAGGAACCACTGAGCTGGAATGGCTGAAACCTATGTGGAAGCTTCCTCACTGGGCTAGTGTAAATTTCAAATTGTCCAAATTATGATCAGTTGGGTAGGGTTGAGTCACAATATGTAGCATGGTCAAAGCTTCTCAGGTGAGTGATGTACCCCATGGGCCTCTTGTTACAGTAACTTTCATCTACTTGAATGAAAAAGAGATCTCTTGGGCAGAAATACAAAAAATAAGGAATAAATAAGATAATTTGGTGTTTTTCCAACAAATTCCTATAGTGTCCAAAAGTTAAATTTGACAACTTTTGAGATCGCCTCCCTACAAATATGGATGGTAAACAGTCGATTTTTAGCTCACCTGAGCCATAGACTCAAGTGAGCTTTTCTGATCAAAATTTCTCTGTTGTCTGTTGTTGTGGTTGTTGTTGGTGTTGTTGTCGTGGTCATTGGTGTTGTCCTAAACTTTTTACATTTTCATCCTCTTCTCAAGAACCACTGGGCCAATTTCAACCAAACTTGCTACAAAGTATCCTTGGGTAAAGAGGATTCAAGTTTGTTCAACTGCAAGGGCCACACCCTTTTCATTAATTAATGTCATTTTTTAAAAATCTTCTTCTCAAGAACCACTGGGCCAGGAAAGATGAAACTTATGTGGATTCATCCTAAGGTAGTGTAGATTCCAGTTTGTTCAAATCATGACATCCAGGGGTAGGGTGGGGCCAAATTGGCCAATCAAAGTTTTATATAGGAATATATAGGGAAAACTTTAAGGATATCTGATCCTCAGCCAGGAAGGATAAATCCAAAAATTAATATTTAATTTAAAAAGCATCAATATTAGGCTTCAAAATGACAACTTTTCATGCAACAACTTTCATTTTATTCATTTTCATATGATTCAATGTTTATGGAAGTCTTAGAAAAGGTCTTACAAAAGGCTGACATTTGTACCCAATAAAAGGAGAAAAATAAATACAGTTTTAGAGAAGTAAAATTTTCTTGAATTGAGCCTTAGATACCAATGCTTATTAGCATGATATGAAATTAGAAGTGATTTGTAATGTCTTGCAATGATAGCAAAAGCCTTTTACACTATGTTTTATAAAATACATGAAGGAAATAGAAGACATAGAATATCAAAGTAAGTATAACAAGAGGCCCATGGGCCACTTCGCTCACCTGAGAAACTTTGGCCATGCTGTTCTTTAACAGATTTCCCCCCTTTGTAATACCAATTATGACCCTGCCCTACCCCCAGGGGTTATGATTTGGACAGTTTAGAATCTACACTTTTCCAGAATGTTTCCACATAAGTTTCAGCTTTTCTGGCCCTATGGTTCTTGAGAAGTAGATATTCAAAGATTTTTCCATATCTGTTTCAATGTAAAACTTGGATTCCCCATTATATCCCACCCTACCTCCAGGGGTAAGGATTTGGACAATTTAGAATCTACATTATTCCAGGATACTTCCACATAAGTTTCAGCTTTTCTTGCCCAGTGGTTCTTGAGAAGAAGATCTTTAAAGTTTTTTCCTATATATTTCTATGTAAAACTTGGATTCCCTATTGTGGCCCCGTCTTACCCCCAGGGGTCATGATTTGAATAATTTAGAATATACACTTTTCCAGAATGTTTCCACATAAGTTTCAGCTTTTCCGGCCCAATGGTTCTTGAAAATAAGATTTGTATAGTTTTTTCCTATATATTTCAATGTAAAACTTGGATTCCCTACTGTGGCCCCGCCCTACCTCCAGGGGTCAGTATTTGGACAATTTAGAATCTACATTATTCCAGGATACTTCCACATAAGTTTCAGCTTTTCTGGTCCTGTGGTTCTTGAGAAGAAAATTTTAAAAGTTTTTTCTTATATATTCCTATTTGAAACTTTCATCGGCCATTGTGGCCCCACCCTACCCCCTCAGGTCATGATTTGATTAAACTTGAATGTACACTTCCTATCACAGTCTCTTGCTCCGGAGAGCTACTGTTGTAATAACCCTAACAAAGACATCTGAGGCTTGAAAGGCGTTTATTGAAATATGTGGTAAAAGAACTGTAAAGGAACAGAAAAACAAGAATTAGAATCTGAAAATTTCAAGTATAAGTATATTAAAGCTAAGTAGATTGTATAATTATTAGATATACCGATACAAATAGATTACACAGATGAAATGCAATGTTATCAATCGGAGCTACAACCACGTGATTTATTGATTTTTTTAGGTCACCTGAGTCACTCAGGTGACCTATTGCTATCCTTTTCGTCCGTCGTCATGCGTCGTGTGTCATTGTGTTAACATTTGAACATTTCCAGCTTCTTCTCTAAAACCACTGAACTAATTTCAACCAAATTTGGTATACAGCATCTATGGGTGAAGGGGAACATAAATTGTGAATTTCATGGTTCCCCCCCCCCCCCCCTTGGGGCCTGAGGGGTGGGGCCAAAACCACTAAAATTAATGAAATCTTTAAAAATCTTCCTCTCTACTCCTGGACATCAAGCAGTCAAACTGTTTGTATGAATGTAATGAGCATTGAGTCCTCTACCAAAATTGTGAAATTCATGGCCCCAGGGTCAGGGGTTCTAGTCTAGGGACATAAAATTCACAAATTTGGAAGAGGCACTCTTGTTCATCATAACTATGCACTTAGTTAGTTTATCTAATATCTAATATCTAGGAGCAGAGAAGAAGATTTTCAAAGAATTAATGTTTTTTTTTCACTATATAATCTATAAAGCCCAGCCCTAACACCAGAACCCCTGACCCTGAGGCCATGAAATTCACAATTCACAATCGTTTTGTACCTTTTTTCATAAAGTTTACCCCGTGCCCAGGCTTGCCCAAATTTCTCCTTTAAATATGTTGTATTTCCAACAGTTCTACACCTTCTGTCCTTTTGAGAAATTTGGGCAAGAATGCGCTCACCATGTATTCCAGCTTTAAAGATCAGAATAACTTTGAATTACATGAAAATTCATGAAATGCAGTGACCTCTATTACGAAACACAGCCTCGTTCTTTATTGTTACTTACTTTTAATTTTGCAAAGTTGCGATTAAGACCTAGAAGAAATGCTTTTTTAATCTCATTAAGCTACTTTCTATACTTTATTTTTGTGCAATTTACCGGGCGCCACTTTTTGTACACTAAGTGCATCTCATTCTTTTGAGTCAAGCTATTTTAAATCAGTCAGTAGAGAAAGGGCAACCAAACAATTTTTAGCTCTACTGGTCAGAGACCAGAAGAACTCATGCCATGGTAAGTGTCCATCATCCCTCTGTCTTTCTAGCCATCTGTCTGTAAACAATTTTTCAAAATGCTACTCTTCCTGTACTTTTGGTCTGACTTGAATATAATTTTGCACACAAGTAGAATATACTAAGATACATAAATAGTGATTCAATCTTTGATTTCCTTGTACTGTGTTACAATGTCTACTAAAATTTTAAATAGAAATTTCTGTGAAATTCCTTTCAAATGCTACTCCTCCTACAGTTTTGTTTGAATTTCAATATAACATGACAAGTTAACTACTGTAAGATACATAAACTAATGCATCAATTTTTATTTCCATGAATGGTGTTGCCATAGCTACTAAAAGAAGGAATTTCTTTGAAATTCCATTAAAACATTACTGTTCTTGTAGTTTTTGTCTGATTTGAATTTAACTTGGCAAACAGGTAGACTACACTAAGATACATAAAGTAGTGCATCAATTCTTGTTTTTCTATGAATTGTGTTGCTATGGTTACTAAATCTAGAAATTTCTATAAAATTCTTGTTAAACACTTCTCCTCCTACAGTTTTAATCTGGTGTCAGTATAACTTGACACACAGGTAGACTACAATCAGATTCATTGTTTAAGAAATAAACCACAATGTTAAAAATTTCTATGAGAAATGAACTTTTAATTGGTCATGTGATCAAATCCTGTGAAGCGTGAAGGGCTTCTCAGTAGATTTGACCATGTACCAACTAAAAGTTCATTTCCCAGTGAACTTTTTAACATTGTAAGTTGTTTCTTGCTACTAACTAAAAGTTCATGTCCTAGTGGACTTTTTAATATTGTAAGTTGATTATTACTTATATTTACATTTGAGACAAATAAACTTCGAGTAAAACTGCATTTATTACACGAACGGGCCACCATATTATTATGTTGTGATGCGCAATACCTAGAAGTTATTTGGTCTTGAAAGTTCACCTCGCTTCAACATTTGAATGTTTACGTTCCTGTTTAGCAGTCCAGTTCAGGAAATATCTGTATATAGTGAAATCTTACTTATTTTATAAGTTCTTAAAATATTTGAAGTCAAAAGTGGGTGTATTGCCTGTTTTAGTTTACTTGTAAGTGTGGTTTTAGGCTAATTATAGTTTTCAAAACCTTATTTACAAAAAAAGGAGATTTATTGTACATCTAGTGGTTGAAAAATATTTATATTGTTTCTCATTTTATCTTTGTTATTGTTATTAACTTATAAATATTCCAAAACATGTTGCATTGTGACAGAGATATGTAGAATAATATCGCAAAGCTCTGTGATTCGATTGAGCTATGAACATTAACCCCGAAATAAAATTCATACAGAATTGAACATATTTTATCTTCAACAGGTTCATCGTAGAAAGATACAGGTGACTCTCGATCTCTCGAAGTTCAAGGGACTACAAGAAAAGTTTGAGAGATTGAGGGGTTTGAGAGATAGAAATTAAATAAAATCCAGATTTTTCAGTTCCGATCATCTATGAAATCTTTTAAAAGCTACTCCTTCTACAATTTTGGTCAGATTTCAGTATAACAACATAAAACATAATTAAACTACACTTAGAAACATAATTAAGTGCATTGGTTTTTGATTTCCATGAATGGTGTGTTGCCCTGCTTACTAAAAAAATATTTTAAATCCAAGTGCTCCTTTTCTTTTGTTATACGTACAGACCAATAGAGCAACAGACTCATCGAGACTCCTGGTTTAAAGATGGTCCAGTTTAATTGTTTATAAATATATCTCTCTTTGTAATGTAGATCAATAATTGCAAGGCATTTCATCAAAAACAGGTAATTACGGAAATGTCCACATTTTGGAAGCACTTTTTAGCTCACCTGAGCTGAAGGCTTAAGTGAGCTTTTCTGATCACATTTTGTCCGTCCTCCGTCCGTCCGTCTGTCTAGTTGTCTGTCTGTCCGTCTGTCCATCTGTAAACTTTTCACATTTTCGACTTCTTCTCAAGAACCACTGGGCCAATTTTGACCAAACTTGGTACAAAGCATCCTTGGGTGAAGGGGAATTTGAATTATTAAAATAAAGGGCCAAGTCCCCCCACAAGGGGAGATAATCAAGAAAAGACAAAAAAATCCAAGAAGCATCCTGGTATAGTGTAGATTCTAAATTGTTCAAATCATGACCCCCAGGGGAAGGGCGGGGCCACAATGGGGAATCAAAGTTTTACATAGAAATGCATAGTAAAAAAATCTTTGAAAATCTTCTTCTCAAGAACCACTGGGCCAGAAAAGCTGAAACTTATGTGGAAGCATCCTTGGGTAGTGTAGATTCTAAATTGTTCAAATCATGACCCCCCGGGGGAAGGGCGGGGCCACAATGGGGAATCAAAGTTTTACATAGAAATATATAGGAAAAATCTTTGAAAATCTTCTTCTCAAGAACCACTGGGCCAGAAAAGCTGAAACTTATGTGGAAGCATCCTGGGGTAGTGTAGATTCTAAATTGTTCAAATCATGACCCCCTGGGGGAAGGGCAGGGCCACAATGGGCAGTCAAAGTTTTACATAGAAATATATAGGAAAAATCTTTGAAAATCTTCTTCTCAAGAACCACTGGGCCAGAAAAGCTGAAACTTATGTGGAAGTATCCTGGGGTAGTGTAAATTCTAAATTGTTCAAATCATGACCCCTGGGGGAAGGGTGGGGGCCACAATGGGGAATCAGTTTTACATAGAAATGCATAGGAAAAATCTTTGAAAATCTTCTTCTCAAGAACCACTGGGCCAGAAAAGCTGAAACTTAGTGCACATGGAAGATCCTTGGGTAGTGTAGATTTCAAAATGTCTAAATTATGATCAATGGGGTAGGGTGGGGATGTATTATGTATTACAAGGAGGAAATCTGGTAAAGAACAGAATGGTCAAAGCTTCTCAGGTGAGCGATGTGGCCCATAAGTGAGCTTTCCTGAACACGTTGTCCGTCCGTCTGTCCGTCTGTAAACTTTTCACATTTTCGACTTCTTCTCAAGAACCAATGGACCAATTTTAACCAAACTTGGTACAAAGCATTTTTGGGTGAAGGAGAGTTTAAATTGTTAAAATGAAGGGCCAATCCCCCTTACAAGGGGGGATAATCAAGAAAAGACAAAAATAGGGTGGGGTCATCCCGTAGAATCCCGTAGATTCTAAATTATTAAAATCATGAAAGGGCAGGGGGTAGGGGGCACGATAGGTATAGCAAGAGGGGAAATCTTGTAAAGAACCACATTACCCAAGTTACTCAGGTGAGCGATGTGGCCCATGGGCCTTTTGTTAATATATAGGATCTTATAAATTGACATCCTAAAGAGATAAGGGGATGCAGTAGGGGTCATGTATTGCTTAGATGCAATACTTTCAGAATGCTCGTTATTTTATTCACATGTCCAGACAATTTAGATTACAAACAATTTACATTATCAGGCTCATTTTCTTGACTGGAACTGTCAGATATACATGTACTTTTAAGTCAAACCCTGGTAATCACATCATGAAAGTTTTAAGCATGCATTCATTACAATTTTCTTTTTCTCTGCCCATGAATGATAATCATCTAAATTTATTAATTAGCTCTAGAGATGCCATGAAAACAACAGAGGAGGTAAATTGCACCAGAAGTGGAATAGAACTCCAGGATCTTCAAATTCTACAGAATGAAATTCAGATGTTACAGAATTTACAGGAAATTCATAAGCTTCAAAATCTTGCAACAGAAGTAAATATGGAGAACATAAACACAGTTGATATGGAGAGCTTTCATCAAAACTTTTTACATTTAAGAGCTAATAATGCTGAGTTGATTGGAGATTCCTATTCTTTGATTGAAGATTATGAACAAAAGAAACTAATGGCAACCAAGGGTAAGAGTTGATCTTTCCTATTAAAGAGTTATTAAACTTGATTGGTGAATATTGGCACATTTAGTTGGCTGTTCAAAAAGCATGAACTTGCGAGTGCATGTATGCAGACAACCAGTGCCAGTATTCACTATTCTACCACAATTGTTGCTGAGATCAAAGGAATGCTGCGGACAATATTCTCCAATAAATCACGAACATAATCAAAAAATTATCAAAACAGAAACATGTCATATCAAACCTGAACAATTCAAACGCATGTTTGGCTGTAGAATGAATACTTGTTTAGACCACATCGATGTGTCATATTTTGAAGTTTAAACACTGTTAATTGCATAAAGTTGCTGATTAATGTTAGTTTTTAGGTCACCTGAGCTGAAAGCTCAAGTGAGCTTTTCTGATCACATTTTGTCTGTCTGTCTAGCTGTCTGTCTGTCTGTAAACTTTTTCACATTTTCAACTTCTTCTCAAGAACTAATTTCAACCAAACTTGCCACAAAGTATTCTTAGGTGAAGGGGGTTCAAGTTTCTTCAAATGAAGTGCCACGTCCTCTTCCAAGGGGAGATAATTATGAATAAGTGAAAAATTAATGGCATTTATAAAAAATCTTCTTCTCAAGAACCACTGGGCCAGGAAAGATGAAACTCATGTGGAATCATCCTCAGGTAGTGTAGATTCAAGTTTGTTCAAATCATGACTCCCAAGGATAGGGCGGGGCCACAATGGCCGACCAAACTTTAACATAGAAATATATAGAAAAATTCTTTAAAAAACTTCTTCTCAAGAATAACAAAGCCATTATTAGTCATATTTATATGGAAGCTCCTGAGTCTCAAAATGTTGTTTGAAATATAAGAGCCTCGGCTTTTATCTTTAAAACAACATTTCCAGACCAAAGAGATTATCCTGCAACATTCACAAAAAAGCAGACTTTTTTTCTTAAATATAAGTTCAATAACTCTTATTATATAGCTCAAAAATATTCTATTGATTTATAATACCGGTAATTATAAGTCCCCTACTTGGGAAACCATAGGGGACTCTTAGTCTGTCCCACTTGGTTTTCTGCACATTTTTACGAAACACTTGCAGCTATTGAGCTGATTTTTGGAATGAGAATGTATTTTGATGAGTTACAGATAAAGTGCGCATTTCATTCTGCTTGATTGACTTTTTACTCACCTGAGCTTTCACCTGAGCTGAATGCTCAATTGAGCTTTTCTGATCACCCTTGTCTATCGTATGTTTGTCTGTCAGTGTATAAACTTTTCACATTTTCAAATTCTTCTCAAGAACCACTTGGCCAGTTTTGGTACAAAGCATCCTTGGATGATGGGTAGTTAAAATTGTTAAAATGAAGAGCCAAATCCCCTTACAAGGGAAAATAATCAAAAGACATAAATAGGGGGATTCATTAAATAATATTCTTATCAAGAACCACTGGGCCAGAAAATCTTAAACTTATGTGGAAACATCCTAGGGTAGTGTAGAATCTAAATTGTTAAAATCATGACCCTCATTGTAGGGAATCCAGGTTTTACATTGAAATATATAGGAAAAATCTTTAAAAATCTCTTCAAGAACCATTCAGCCAGAAAAAGCTTAAAACTATGTGGAGGCATCCTGGGGTAGTGTAAAATTTAAATTGTTAAAATCATGACCTCCGGGGTAGGACAGGGCCACTATAGGGAATCCCAAGTTTTACATAGAGAGATATAGGAAAAATCTTTAAAAATCTTCTTCTCAAGAACCATTCAGCCAGAAAACTGAGACTTATGTGGAAGCATCCTGGGGTAGTGTAGAATCTGAATTTTTAAAAATCATGGGGGTGTAACGTTGAATATTGACCCAAGTTGAAAATTGACCCAGGGTTCATTTTTCCATGTTGAATATTGAACCGGGGTGTTTTTTCTCCATTAAAAATTCAGACCAAAAGTTGATGAATATTGAACCGGGGTGTTTTTTCTCCATTAAAGATTCAGACCAAAAGTTGATGAATTTATACCCGGGGTCATTTTTCAACGGCTTGATAATTTTTTTTTCTTATCCCCTTATGACTTCAACACGTTAAAAATTGACCCTGTTGAATATTGACCCCACATAATATTGTTTGAACATTTTTAGCTCACCTGAGCCGAAGGCTCAAGTGAGCTTTTCTGATCAAAATTTGTCCGTTGTCTGTCGTAGTCGTTGTCGTCGTCGTTGTTGTCGTTAACTTTTCACATTTTCGACTTCTTATCAAGAACCACTGGGCCAATTTCAACCAAACTTGGCACAAAGTATTCTTAGGTGAAGGGAATTCAAGTTTGTTCAAATGAAGGGCCAAGCCCTTATTCAAGGGGAGATAATTCAGAAATAGTGAAAATTTGCTGGTATGTTTTAAAAATCTTCTTCTCAAGAACCACTGTGCCAGGAAAGATGAAAATTATAGGGAAGCATCCTCAGGTAGTGTAGATTCAAATTTAAACAAATCATGACCCCCGGGGGTAGGGCGGGGCCACAATGGCCGATCAAAGATTTACATAGAAATATATAAGAAAATTTTTAAAAAATTTTCTTCTCAAGAGCCACTGTGCCAGGAAAAATGAAAGTTATAGGGAAGCATCCTCAGGTAGTGTAGATTCAAATTTGTTCAAATCATGACCCCTGGGGGTAGGGCGGGGCCACAATGGCCGATCAAAGTTTTACATAGAAATGTATAGGAAATTTCTTTGAAAATCTTCTTCTCAAGAACCACTGGACCAGGAAAGATGAAACTCATATGGAATCATCCTCAGGTAGTGTAGATTCAAATTTGTTCAAATCATGACCCCGGGGGGTAGGGTGGGGCCAAAATGGCTGATCGCATAGGAATATATAGGAAAAAATCTGTAAAAATCTTTTTCTCAAGAACCATTGAGACAGGAAAGATGAAACACATGTGAATTATCCTCAGTTAGTGTAGATTCAAGTTTGTTTAAATCATGACCCCCAGGTCAAGGGTGGGGCTAGAATGGCCGACCAAATTTTTACATAGGAATATAAAGGGATCTTCTTTTCAAGTACTTCAAAGTATTTATATGGAATGATCCTCAGGTAGTGTAGATTCTAGTTTGTTCAAATCATAACCCCCTGAGGGATTAAGATTCAAGCCCCCCCCCCCCCCCCCCCCCCCCCCCAACCTCCGTAAACTTTCAGTTCTGATCTGATATATATGTGCTTTTTCCTAGCCAATGTGCTCAGGTTAGCGCTGTGGCCCCTGGGCCTCTTGTTTTTGAATTGGGAAGTTGTTTTACGAGAATTATCAGTATCTCTATATTTATACAATTTCAATTTTTAGCTCACCTCAACGAAGTTGGGGGAGCTTATGTAATACCCTCGGTGTCGGCGTCCCTGTCAGCGTCGGCGTCCCAGGTTAAGATTAAGTTTTTTGGAGCAGTTTTCTTTTTAAGTACTTCTATGTCCTATATTGATTAGACATGCATGGAAGATGGTTCTAGTGTGTTTCATTGTACCAGTCAAAGTTTCAGATGCTGCAATTTCAGCAAAGGAATGACCAGGTTAATGTTTTTGGAGCAGGTTAACATTTTTGGTGCAGTTTTTGGTGTAGGTTTCATTTCCAAGTAACTATAAGCCCTATGTTGACCAAACTTGCATGGATGATACATCTAAGGATGCATACTACCGGGCTTGCTTCGGATGCTGAATCTGACCTACATTTTCCGGTTGAGTGAACAGGTTAAAGTTTTTGGAGCAGGTTTCATTTCCAAGTAACTATAAGCCCTATGTTGACCAAACTTGCATGAATGATACATCTAGGGATGGACACTACCGGGCTTGCTTCGGATGCTGAATCTGACCTACATTTTCCGGTTGAGTGTACAGGTTAAAGTTTTTGGTGCAGGTTTCATTTCCAAGTAACTATGAGTTCTTTAATGACCAATCTTGCATGGATGATACATCTAAGGATGCATACTTCCAGACTTGCTTCGGATGCTGAATCTGACCTACTTTTTGTGGATGAGTGAGAATGTTAGTTTATGATGCATGTTTCATTTCCAATTATTTATGAGCCCTATAATGAGCAAACTTTCATGGACGATACATCTTAGGATTTACGTCTTAGGTTTGACGCGGCGCCGGGAACGAGAATCGAACCCGGGCCTCCCGATCACGAAGCGAACGCTCTACCACTAGGCTACCGTGAACGGTAATTTATCAATAGAAAAATTCAATAGTATTCACCGGTATTGATGGAAAGAAAATATCACAACATTTTGATACAGATCTTTTAAGATTTTAAAAATGCATAAAATGACAACAAAATTGATAAATATATTCACCGGACTGTTTATTTTATAAACTAACAATTTAAACGATGTTTGTGAGTATACTAAAGAAATTATACCATTGATAAATTCAGCATTTAACTTCCTTTGCAAGTATCGAAAATCAGCCCAAGAAAGCCGTCTCCAAATGGAAATGGCGAATACCCAGTTATCGTAATGATGCTGGTTCTGACGATTTCCTGGCTGTAAAATATCGAAATCAAGAAAAAATCTAGAAAATGTAAGATATTTTGAACTATGACCAAACTTACGTTAAAAACTGATTGCTGTTGTTGAGACTGCTCTCTAAAGAGTGGTTACCACTCATCAGACTTGCTGAGTAAATGGGTCTTCCTCGTTCTGGGCATTCTGTTGCATTACTTGATTCCAGTTCAAAAGAAATGCCTTCATTTTGCTGAAGTGAGGACAACTCCACTACAAACAAACACAAAACAAGAGGTCAATGGGACACATCACTCACCTGAGCTAGAAAAAGCAAAAATCAGTTCAGAATTGAAAAGTTTTAAATGCGTTTCCGATATTTGATCATCTATTGACCCAGAGGTCTTGCCTATACCTACAGGGAAATAAGTATACCTATATACATTTAAAACTACTTTACCTGATGATGCTTTTGAATTAATAAGTTATACACTCAGCATGCTTACTTTGGTTACTTAATACCCAGAGGTAGATCAGAGTAACAAAGATAAAATGCATTTCCACTTGATCAGTTGTGCACCCCATCCCACAGGAACCACTGACCCTAGCTGGGGCAACATATTTCAAAATTTTGGAAAATTTTATTTCATCATGTGGTTGAATAATACCAAAGTGCAGATTTCAAAGCATTAAATAAATTTCATACTATGTACCCCCCCCCCCCCCCCCCCCCCCCCCCCCCAAGTACCTCTGTCCCAGGGGCCAGGAAAATATTAACCGATTTTGGAAGAAGCAGCTTTCTTCGTCATAAATATATACCAAGATCATTGGCATAATACCCAGGAACAAAGGAAAACATTTTCAAAGAATTCATGCATTTTCACTAAATAAACATTAGAGCCCCGCCCTAACACAAGAAGCCCTGACCCAGGGTCCCTGAAATTCAAAAATCTCATAGAGGCATCCTTTCTTCTCATAACTATGTACATAGTTCATTGGTTAAATACCCAGGTGTAGAGGAGATTTTTAAAGAATTTATGCATTTTCACTATACAAGCAATAAAACCCCACCCTAACACCAGAACCCCTTACCCAGGGGTCATGAAATTTACAATTTTGGAAATGGCAGCCTTATTCAACATAACTACATACTTGGTTAGTTTATTTAATACTCAGGAGCAGAGAAGAAGATTTTCAAAGAAATAAATCATTTTTACTTTATAATCTATGTAGCCCTGCCCTAGCACTACAGCCCTTGACCCTGGGGCCATGAAATTGACAATTTTGGAAGAGGCAGTCTTATTCAACAAAGCTATGCACTTGGTCAGTCTATTTAATGCCCACGAACAGAGAAGAAGAATTTCACAGAATTTTTGCATTTTCACTATATAATCTATATAGCCCAGCCCTAGCACTAAAAACCCTTACCCTGGGGCCATGAAAATCACAATTTTGGAAGAGGCAGTCATTTTCAACTCAACTATGCACTTGGTTAGTTTATCTAATGCCCAGGAGCAAAAAAGAAAAATTTCAAAGAATAATGCATTTTCACTATATAACCTATTAAGCCCCGCCCTAGTACTAGAACCCCTGACCCTGGGGCCATGAATTTCACAATTATGGTAGAAGGCTCAATGCTGATTACAATCATACCAACAGTTTGACTACTTGATGTCCAGCAGTGAAGAAGAAGATTTTTAAAGATTGCACTCATTTTAGTGGTTTTTGCCCCACCCCCTAGGGCCCCAGGGGGGCAGGGACCATGAAATTCACAGTTTTTGTTCCCCTTCACCCATAGATGCTCTATGCCAAGTTTAGTTGAAATTGGTTAAGTTGTTTCAGAGAAGAAGCTGAAAATGTTCATATGTTAACTCACGACAAACGATGGTCGACGACGAACGAAAACGGGTAGCACTTTTACAAATTTTAACTTTATTCTTAATCCTTCGGACAAGTGGCAATCTTGTTGTGTGAAAGTGAGAAATATTAAAACTTTAATCCAGAAAAATAATTTTATTCAGAGTAGAAATGTTAGAAAGCAAAACTCCTTAAAAGTATCGTCATTCCGAGCTAAGTGTTGTGTGCAAATCGATCACACTCGTGTTATGTACACAGTTTTTGTAAACAGGGCAAGAGCTTTGTTATTGTTGACTGTTTACGATTCACCGGGTGCGTTCAATTGTTGAAGTCTGCTCACCAAAACTGCATGGACTGAGAATATATTGTGCGTTTGTATTGCTTTCGAACATGTCTACTCTGAATTTTCTGGATTATAGTATTAATATTTTTCATTTATACACAACAAGATTGCCACTTTTCCTAAGTATTAAGAGTAAAATTAAAATTTGTGAAAGTGCAAGGATGTGTCAATCAAACCCGTGAAAAAATTTGAAATTTTAATAACTTTAAAATTTAATTAGATTTTTAATTAATTTTTGTGTGATAAGCTATTAAAATATATAAGTCGTAATATTATAGAGAAAAAATTAACTTCAAATCTGTGTCCAAGTACCTTTAAGATTGTCCCCCATCACTTCTGGTTGTCACAGGAAGTGATTAAACAAATCTTTACTTTTCTTTTTAAAATCAAAAATAAACTTATTGCATCTCTTTCACTGTTTTGAAACACGTTAGATTCCACCAGAAACAAAAATGTCATCTTTCAGTTTTTTAAAAGAAAAAACTATGTTTTTTTCAATGTTTAACTTTCTCATTAATATTAGCTCAAAGATAAAATGTTTAAAATGTTTTCATATATATTGTAGATACTATAAATGACTAAAGAAACCTCAAAGTTTTTTTTTATACAATTCATATCTGGTTGTGTGATTACCTGTCCTAAACTAAAATTTTGTTCTCACAATGGCTCCGTAACAGTAAACAACTTAAGGTCAAGATCTAGCAAATGTCTTTATAATATTTCCATTGCTAATATTTTTTCTATGATAACTCTTCGAAAGTTAGTGGAGTTTATTTCTTGATAATTCTACCAGAATGTAAATTAGGCAGATCGATAGGTCAGGAGCTAAGGAGGCCTAATATGCATGCGAATCTCGTGCGCATCTGTCTCTGTGTCTAATACTAAGGAGGCCAAATATGCATGTAAATCTTGTGTGGCTGCCTTTGTGTTTGACGTCTGTGGGCAATGTTGCCCCCCCCCCCCCTGTACTTTCAAAAACGATACTACGTGCCTGGATAGTACTCCAACTGAAAATATATACGGGTAGCTGATAGAGCCCATAATTGAAATTGCTTCCTATGGGCCTGAAACTCTTGTCCTGACATCGTAACTTCCACGCCATGCCAAGAAAACCTTAGCATTCTTTCCATATAGCAAATTCAATAAAAGCCGAATTAACGTTAATCTGTGATTCTTCCCCGGGAAGATGTGCGCCAAGCAATTAATGTCAGCAGGTTTGAGGGAGGGATCTTAAAATTTACTGGGTTTAAATTATAGGAAAAAATGCTAATCATTTAGAAGATTTGCCCCCCCCCCCCCCCCCCCCCCCCCCCCGTCTTTTTTTTGGAGGGGGGAGTCAAAAATAGGGAAGGAAGTTAATTATAGTAAAGTAATTCTTTAAAAAAAATAGACTGTATTTTAATTTTTTACGTAGTTCAATTTCAAAATATTTTTTCTAAGTACAAATTGGCATATCTGGTAGTTGTAGAAGTACCGCGTCGAAATATAGATAAAAGGGTACCAAACTCCCGGACGCTTACATCATTTCCTGGTTGTTCAAGATGGAGACGAGTACTGAATGGGTAGACGTTACCCGATTGGCTATGCAAACATTTTCATTTTAAAGTGAATATTTTCTGTTGATTTTTTTCTTATTTTCTTCAATCCAACTTTTTTAAATCTAAATTTTGGTACCAGTGCCTCTGTCATTTTACGTATTTTGTAAATAGATAAAGATTTTTGACAGGAATTATTTAGTGCATAAAGGACTACTTCCTGGGGTAGACGTTTATTTTTAGCTCACCTCGACGAAGTCGAGATGAGCTTATGCTATACCCCCGGCGTCGGCGTCGGTGTCGGCGTTAGCGTCGGCGTCCCAGGTTAATTTTTTTTACCTCAATCTATTTATAAGGTCTTGGTCAAACTTTTACATCAAAATAGAGTCAAGGCCATAGCTTGAGTACCCATTGATATTAGAGCTTCAAACTTGTAACAAAGAAAGAAGACATTTAACACGAGATGCACTGTAACAGAACTTTGAGCCTGACTTCTTTCTTCAAGGTCAAAAAGAGAAAAAAAACATTATTTGACCATAAATTCAGAACCCTTTGACATTTAGACTTCAAACTTGGAACATGCAGAGGACACATTAAGGAAGGTGCCTGTTATCAAAGTTTTTGACCTTGATCTAATTATTATTAGGTGAAGTTCAAACATTTACATCAAAATAGAGTCAAGATTGTAGCTTGAGTACCCTTTGATAGTAGGGCATCAGACTTCTTAAATAGAAAGAAGACATTTAATACAAGATGCACTGTATCAGAACGTTGACCGTGACCTCTTCCTTCTAGATCAGATAAAGAAAAAACATGATTTGACCATAACTTGAGAATCCTTTGCCATTTTGACTTCAAACTTGAAACATGCAGAGAACACGCAGAGGAATGGTGCATGTCATCAAAAAAATTTTACCTTGATCCAATTATTATAAGGTCAAGGTCAAACTTTTACATCAAAATAGAGTCACAAGAACTTGGACCCTGACCTCTCTCTTTCTTAAAGGTCAAATAAAAAAAAAAACAGGATTTGACCATAACTTAAGAATCCTTTGACATTTAGACTTCAAACTTGGAACATGCAGAGGACACATAGAGGAAGGGTGCATGTTATCAAACTTTTTGACCTTGATCCAATTATGATAAGGTCAAGGTAAAACTTTTACATCAAAATAGAGTCAAGGCCATAGCTTGAATATCCTTCAATAATTAGACATCAGACTTGTAACTTAGAAAGAAGACATTAAATACAAGATGCACTGTACCAGAACTTTGACCTTGACCTCTTTCTTTCTTCAAGGTCAAATAAAGAAAAACATGATTTGACCATAACTTGAGAACCCTTTGAAATTTAGACTTCAAACTTGAAACATGTAGAGGACACATGGAGGAGTGGTGCATGTCATCAAAGTTTTTGACTTTGATCCAATTATTAGAAGATTAAGGTCAAACTTTTACACCAAAATAGAGTCAAGGCCTTAGCTTGAGTACCCTTTGATATAAGGACTTCAAACTTGAAACATAGAAAGAAGACATTAAATACAAGATGCACTGCACTAGAACTTTGAACGTGACCCTTTCTTTATCAAGGTCAAATAAAGGAAACTTGGCTAGACCACAACTTGAGATACCCTTGGACATTAAGACTTCAAACTAAAAACATGGAGAGGAAGTATAGGTGAGGGTGAATGCCTATGTTTTTCACCATGAACTATTAATAAAGTCAAGGTCAACCTTTTACATGAAAATATAGTCAAAGTCATATTTTGAAACCATTTTTTGACAGTAGGAATTCAAACTTGGAACAAGTAATGACAGCATTAAGACTAAATGCTCTACATCAAAATGTTTCATCTTGACCACTTTCTTCATTCAAGGTCAAATTAAGACAAACATGACCAGACTAACAATAACCTGAAGAAATAAAAAAAAAATCAACTACCCTCGAGTGCCCAGTAGTCGTGCTCTTAAGAGATTATCAGTGCTAAGTGCAATTTAAATGAAAAGTATGGTTATTTCTTCTGATAGTTAAACTTACCGTGTAATTGTCTAATTTTCTTCTTAAAAATATTTCTAAGCGCTTTATTGAAATTAATATCGGGGCTCAAAACACGTGAGTTTTACGTCGGCCATATTTGTTTTGGACCAGTAGTCGTGCGCTTGAATGAAGCAGCAAATATTGGGCCAAGAAAAATGAAAACAAAATAAAAACAAATTTCAGATGACTAAAACGTTACATTTCAAGGATCAATTCAATCATTTTTAGAATTTATTTGATTTAATTAGGTTTACGAATGTTTTTCTAAATTAAGTCATAAGTTTTTCATCACTATTTATTTACACGTATTTCTATGTAATAATTGAGTATTTCAGTATAAGAACTATAGCATTTTTATGAAGTCATCTTTTACAATTCTTGACAAAAGGAAAAACATAAAATACCCAGTGATCGATCACGTATGATTATGCTAATTAGCCATGTGCTCGCCGTGTCCATAGGTGGCGCTTTCGTGCAGGGAGAGCATATATTTAGAAACTTTTAAAAGAGTATTAGCAAAATGGCGGCTTTTATTGATGCTTATGTTTATTTGATTAATTTATAAATGTTTCCTCGGCATATTTGACTTTTTGTTTCAGAGTAAGCACTTCCTTCTTTCTTCTTTGAAAATAAGTTGTTTATGACGTAATATCATAGCACGTGACAAACTTTTGACAACAAACAAAATGGTGCATGACTACTGGGCACGCACGACTATAGGACCCTCGAACATATTAAAAGGCAAGAATAAACAAATATATACAGGCATGTAGTATCATTTGTATCAGCTAGAAAAATTATTTTACACTTAATTGAAAAAATGTTGACTCTACTCCCCAATACTCCCTGTCTGTTTTATGATAGGAATTATAATTTTAGGCATCAAGTAAATTTTAGAACAATTATGTCTACACATTCACCTAACACATATTAAAAAAATGAAGATATATTGAAAGACTATTAAAGAATAATTTTTTAAAATATACTTTGATCAACATCACAAAATTTATATAAATGGCCCAAACTGGCAGATGATGAAATAATCAATTAAATGTTCTTCTTTCCTATTTGTAAGCATTATGTGTCCAGTGGTAAGGAGCCTATTAGAAAAGCATAAAAAAGAATTTACAAATGTTAATAATTGATTTATCAAAAAAAAAATTTTATTTCCTTCTCCGGCTGAACATTTTTGACCCGTGGGCCTCTTGTTTAATGACCTTAGAGGTAAGAAAAATGAGTCCAAAATGCTGATTTTTGTTTTCGGACCCCCAGACCCCTCGCTGAAACTGGTTTCCTGCTATTCCATCTATTTTTCCTTCTATTGAAAATCTTATTGAAACCACTGGGTGGAGCAGTGAGCAGTGAAAAAATTCTGCGTAGACATTGGATAAACACCTACAGAGACCAATACATTATGTAAACAATCAGGAAATCATAGTAAGAGAAGCCGTACATTAGTATTTAAGTGGCATATTATATTTTTGGACGGAAGGAACAGTTTACAGGATGACATGCATGAAGGAAAACCATCATTCTGGATTGCAGTGTTGAAAAAAATGAACTTCATAACGTAACTTTACCATATTTCCGTAAATAAAATCGTTTCTACATGTACAGAGGTTGAAGGATTGCAGGTATCAGACAGGCATTGTTAAACATCATCTTGTGCACATATTCATGACTGGTTAAAGCAACATAAGAAATGTATTGAGTTAAATGGTGACAAGTTACAGGTACTCATTTTATGCTTTTGACGTCGGATAACGTCAAGAATTTTTCAGTTTAGTGCTCCGGGTATGAGTGTGTGTCTTTTATAATCTGATTAAAATATAACTATTTGTTGAAAACTTACATGTTAATACAATGAAACATGAATTTAATGAAAATAATGGTTTCATATATTTTATCAATGTTTGTCAGTAATTGTCAATGTTGTCCACAAACTTTACGGACAACTGTCGTATATTTTGATCAGAACACGATTTCAGTTATCTTCAACCGTGACAATTTATTTTTGACAATAATTTCTAAACTCCATAGCATCCATAAATAACTACAAAACTATGAATAGAGGCATAAAACAAAAATCTTGGAAATCTGGTGTCTACAAAGTGAGCTCCATATATATTGATCAGGTGGGCAGAGCATCCCAACTAGTCAAATGCATTATAAAAATTAACAGAATTGATAGCCTAAAAATTATAATAAAACACATCGGTCAAAATGAATCCAATGATATGTGTTATATTTCTGAAAAGATCAATATAGTGACATTAACATGTAAGTAATGCTGACTTTAAACAAGGTTGGTGAAATCCCTGTAACAAACTTATCTGTCAGTAACCTGCCTCGGCCTAAAAATGGATCGTTTTCGAAGCATTACCTTGAGAATGAGAACTAGAGTTAGAGTCTGAGATGGACTAGAAGCTACACTTCTCACCATCTTTGATATCAACAATTAAAATTAAACGCCATCCCTTCAACTTCTTTTGTTCTTACCAACTAAAAAGCGCATTCCTCTTCAAAGTAACAGAGAGAGAGAGAGGGGGGAGGGGGGGGGGGGTGGGGGGGGGGGGGCTAGAGTTTCTTGGAGGCGAAGGAATTGTGTCATTTGAAACCCTCTAAAATATTGTGACAAAAAATCATCAACAAAATAAATAAAAGAAACAAAACAAACAAACAAGCAAACTAAAAGGGGAAAATGAAACTGGCCAATGTTGAAAACCAAACCCTGTTTCTTAGATTGGATGGATAGGCCGTTTCAGAAATTCCTCACAAACTATCCTGTGTTTCCCAGGTTTGGGGGGGGGGGTTAATGTTATAATGATATTTTAGCTACTTTAAAAATTAAAAAACTCTGAAAGTCAGGTTTGTGTATCTAAGGCAAACATTTTTGGATTTTAAAAAAACTACAAAAATGAAGAAAACAGCCCAGACAAAAATACAACAACAAAAAATCTTCTGTTGGTACTAATCCCGAAAAGGGGAGATTATGTACTTCTTTTTAGATAAACATCACACAAAATATTGAGATTTTAAGCTACATGTAACTTTGAAATC
>PRKT01001559.1:5459-69557 GCA_003671525.1 Saccostrea glomerata | reverse complement strand
TGTTACAGATGTCGATGAATGTGCAGAAAATCCTTGTCAAAACAATGCAACATGCATGGACCTCATCAATGATTACAACTGCAGTTGTGTTTCAGGATTTAATGGAACAAACTGTGAGGAGAGTAAGTAAATTTATACATTAACGGCAAAAGAAAATATTACATTTTTTCGATCATTTGTTCAGTAAGATCTACTTGTAAAGTGGTGAATTTTTCTTGGAAGAAAATCTGTGAATCTTCAGAATATTTTATATCCGCTCTATTTAAATATCACTCGTTTAAATGCAAAATTTGTTATAGATATTGATGAATGTTCTGATAGCCCTTGTCAGAACAGTGGAACCTGTATGGACCTCATCAATGGTTATGAGTGTACCTGTGTTCCCGGATTTAATGATTCAAACTGCACAAACGGTAGGTATTTCCTGTAAAGAAGCTCTTTTTAGGACCTCATTTCAGAAAATGTCTTCTTACGTTGTTATTTCTTTTAATATTAATGAATGGGTCCTTATGGGACCAATGGTAGATCTTATCAATGGTTATGATTGTTTGTGTTCATTGGTTCAATGACATTAATTGTAGAAAGAGTTAGACTTTCAAAATAAAGGGTGGAATCTTACTGATCAGTGCAAATATTTTCTATTTTAACATTTGTTATACTGTCGACGTACTTTTTTCTACAGTATAATAATTCCGCAGAATCATAATTTTTGTTTAATCTGCGGGTAGAAAATTTCGCAGATTTCATAGACTGTCACTTTATGCCTTACATTTTTATTAAGTACGGAAAATTTATGACCGCGTACATAGCGTACATTAAAACCAAAAACTTACTTCTACAGTAATTTTTATTCAAAGAAAATTATCTTGCAGTACTTTGAATAAAACATTAATGAAAATTCTCAATAGATGTTGATGAGTGCGCTTCATTGCCTTGTCAAAACAATGGAACCTGTGTTGATTTGATCAATGAGTACGAATGTCAGTGTGATGTTGAATTCAATGGTACAGATTGCTCAACAAGTATGTGGAATCAAATGATTTTTACTTTTTAAAGCGTAAAAAATCCAAAGTAACATTTATATATAAATTTATTCGTATCAGTCATATTAAATGTATTTGAGTATACTATCATGATCATTTGAACCTCAAACATTCTAACTAATGTGTTATTGAATGACACCCTTTTGTGATTTTTTTTTCACAATTTTACATATTTTCATTGAAGAATCAAATTTAATGAAATATAAGCTTGTCTTGAATCTTGACGTAACAACAACAGAAAATCTGAGCATAGAAGAAGATTATATCAAAGTAAAGAATAAAGTTCAAGAAGCGGTTAGTAGTTACATCTCTTTTGAATTAAAAAAAAACATAAAATTATCATTTATAACAAACATTCATATGATTATATTTTTTATAGTTAACTGATGTTTACAGTAAACGAATCGTTGGATCTAAAGTCATAATAAAAAGCTTGAGGTATGTTTTCAAAGCAGCATGTTATTATGTTTTAAATAGATGTATATATGAATGGATAGAGTACCCCCTCCCCCATTAGTATAATTATTTATAATTACTCTAAAGGCTGTGGCAATCTCCTCGAATATGAGTTTCTCCGTTTCTCCATTTTTAAATAAGAAAAATATCTATTTGTTGCCTCGCTGATTTTAATGATTTCAAATTGTATATAAGGTCAAAAATTAATTATTCAAATTTCTGATTAATATCATTAATTCAATATTCAAAGTTGTAAAAGAACAGTACGTCAAATACAAATTTATTGAAGGAATGTGTGTTGCAAAAAATTAAGAATATGGGTAATTTTTTTTTATATATAAATGAATTAGATTTTTTTTACTTCCTCTTTAAGGTCAAGTATCAAGTGGATCACTTTGGATAACAGTTATGTTAAGTTAGAAGGCCGTTATTAAATGTAATTGGGTCGACTTCCTTGTAAATAAATTGTTCATTTCATCAAACATTACTTATATGCATGTGAAGTGAAACAATAAGTGCTACACGTAAAATGACAATGAAAAAAAAAATCAAATAATAAATTATGTTTACCAATGCGAGATCTTTCAAATATAGGTTACATTTTTGTGCATAAGAATAAAAAAAAATTGATGATGTTCAAATTGACAGAATTATGAAATATGTCGTTAATTTGCAAATTTCTAAATTGACACAATTCGGTTATGAGGGATTATTTCATATCGCTACAAAGATTTGTAAAGGTGTAATACGTTCAAATCTGGTAGCTTAATAATTGTATTGACATTAAAAGCATCTATAATTATACATGTTTATATTTCTAATATTTGAATTAAGAAATTATTTGTTTATTTAAAGAAAAGGAAGCTTAATTGTTGACTTTGACCTCGTCATACCAGACAGTCCAACATCAAAAGTACTCGTCGTGGACACCGTGTACAAGCTTGTGAATGGTCTGGTATTTGTCAACTTCTCGGGAGAAATAGTCAATGTTACCAATGCTAAAATACAACATTCAGCATACGGCGAGGGTAATGAATTTTATAGTGTTTTCAATATACATTTTTACGGCGGAAAAGGTTTTATTTAAAATAAACTTTTAAGTGTTAGTCTTCTATCAGTCAAATCTATCTGATACATACATGTATATACCACATATACATAATTAAGTGTGAATTTTTTCTCCTACAGAAATCACAATAGAAAGATTGTACTCTTTCTTTGTAGTTATTATAACCAACTCATCTGATGGATGTGCTGTTGTGAACTCACAAGGAGCTTGTGATACGGGATATAGATGTCAAGAATTCATCAATCAGACAGTGGCTTGTATGTAAGTATATGAATGTAACAACTGCTAGAGTTTACGAAGAAGTTTAAATCATTATAGTATTCATGCCTGATGTGTTCCGACCTAAACAAATCAGGGCTTTTATATAGCCCCCATACAGAACTGAGACAGAAGAAGTTATGATGAAATTATTTGCAAATGTATTTATGATGTATTATTGATCATCTGTTTAATTTTCATTACAGCCCTATTATAAGTAAGTATAAATGTTGTTCCTCGCTTCTTTTTTTTATGCGATATAAAGAATGCTGTCATAAGTACGATTTTTATACATTTTCCTAGATATTCTATAATTGGAAAAAAACCATTTTAAAGAATAATATATGTAGTCAAACTATTAATATTTTTTTCTTGTTTTTGTTAACTTGTTTGTGTTTTACTTCATCATAATTTCTAATTAAAACATTTATTTTTTATAATGAATGAAAGGGTTTGAATGTGAGTTCCATACATGCTTTTGTTTCTATGTGCTTTATGTGTTCTATGTGCATATTTATGAACTTCCATAGATGTTATTATTTTGAATAATTAGTCATTATTTATGAATTTCTTTATATATCGATAATTGATCATTATGCATGTATAATACTTATTATTGTTAACATGACTTGAGTTCACAGAAATTTTTACAATTCATTTTCTAATTTCAGATTGTTCATTGCAGAGAAGGACCAGTGATAAATTCTCTCACTTAATATATATATATATATATATATATATATATATATATATATATATATATATATATATATATATATATATATATATATATATATATATATAATTAATGTATATATATATATTTGTGATATTTGCTTTCCAAATGACATTTCTATTTGTTAATGAACTATAGATTACTCTCATTATTCAGTTTCATTTTGCATTTTTACAGGTCTTGGAATAGTGCTGTTGTGAGAAGATGTAAAGAGAGCGCCGATTGCGTAATGGACTCTTTTTTTCTCCATCAATGTTTATAAATACATACAAAATTTATACTTATTTTTGTTGTTTTTGTTTGTCGTTTTGCAAAATTGCAAATGAATCAATTTTTAAAATGTAGTTATTTAAATGTCATTTTTTTAAACCGTAGAGAGAGAGAGAGAGAGAGAGAGAGAGAGAGAGAGAGAGAGAGAGAGAGAGAGAGAGAGAGAGAGAGAGAGAGAGAGAGAGAGAGAGAGAGAGAGAGAGAGAGAGGAAAGAAACAGAGATTTCCTAATGTATCGCATCCATTTTGTACCTCTGTACATGATACAGTTTAAAATGTCAAAGTAAACCGTCAATTGTAATAGTCATTGCTTCTCGCAAAATTCCATTTAGAACAAAATTTCTTTTTTCTTTATCAAAATAAAATCAGCATTTCTTTCATTGCGTTACCAGTGGTGTTTACGACTTACGTCAAATACAAAGTCTTGGGTTTTTTTAAAAGACATTTACAGATAATGATTTCCTAAGTTGATTTTGTAGATATCTTTTCTCATATTTGAACTTGAAAGAATAATCAATTGCCATTTTCATAACTTGTATTAAATGTTTGGATCTAAAGTGCTATATAAAAAAGACACATTTTCAAATGATTATGAAATTCAGTGAAAGTAAAAGGTATTAAAATTAAATGTTAAGTTAAATGTTATACTGACCACAAACAAAAGTTTTTACATTTACTACATTTATTAATGATTAGTAAAGGGAGAGGAAATTAACAATTATAATGAAATTACTTATTAGAAAATATATAAGAAAATTAATAAATTCATTATATAAAATTTATAATTTTATGATTGAAATATAAATTCTATTCACTTAGGCATATTTCTTAATCTATAACTAATTTTCATAATTAGAAATTATAAATTATGCATCTTTAATCCATTCATCCCACCTTTTTCGAAAATAAGTCTACATCATCGTGGTTTCTTTTTTCGAATACCTTTCCATTTATTTTTAGTTCTTTAATTTAATTTAACAAAAACTTCTGCAAACCATTATTTTATATGAAAATTATTATTGTGTACTTTTTATGTCTCCTCTTTTCCCAACTGCTATGAAAAAGGACAAAACAGAAATGTGTATTGAAATTGAATTTTTATTGATCAAAATAAAGGTTTTGATCAATAAACAAAAATTGTAGTTAATATAAGCATCAAAGGTTACAAACAAAAATGGACAATTGGTCTTTACGCATATAAAATATTTCTTACATGCATGTATAATAATAACAGAACACAAACTCTATATTAACTATTGTTTTCCGAAAACTATTGTAAAACATGTATATACTTTTTCCTTCATACAAAACAAAATGAAGAATTTAACATGTAAATACCGAGAGTATACAATGTAGTTTGAATCTTAAAACATTGGCAAAGGTTGGGTCAATCATCCACATTTGATAATACGTTTATCTTTTTTCATTTTATTCTTTATGATCAAAACACTTTGCTTTTTCGAGAAGACAATATGACAAATGATAAGGTAGATAATGTTCATTCCTTTTTATAGAGCAGTTATCAATGAAATCATCAAGTCCGGTCTATTTTGGGGAAAATTACAAAAAAGTCCTAGGTTTTGATTCTGGTAAAATTGTGTGATTTTACCCCCCCCCCCCCGCCCCCCCCCCCCCCAAAGTTCTTTGGAATTCTTTATCGCGCTCACATTTGATTAACCTCACTTCTCGTATCTGCTTTGCAGTTCTGAAAAAAATTTCCTTCTTCGTTGTTAATATTTAAGAATAAAGGAGGTCTGGTCGAATATTCGCTTGATGTTGCTGTTTCTTTTAATTTTCTTTTTGTAATTATTTTAGTTTTCGAAATCTTGTATAAGGATTTTAATTCAAAATTAATAAACACGCTAGTAATATTTTTTAAAAACTAAAAAATATTATATGATCATTCTTTTAGAAGTTATTATTAATGGTTGTCTCCATTTTAAATTTAGGCTATAACACGTTGTGTAAGAAGTCATATTGATTGTACAATTCGAACGGGAATTATATAACAAATCAGAGAGGAGATTTGTAATGTCAGATTGAAAAAGCTATCATCAAAGCAAAAATAATATATTAATAACATTAGACCAGTCTAAGCCCTTTTTCGGGAATGTGGAGTTTGAAATCCTGTTATCTATATCTTATGGTGTTGTTGTTTTTTCTTTTATTTGTTATTCAATAAGCACGAAAAGGTTAACAATACGAGGTTTGCCATATTTGTACAAAGGAACAATTAGTAAAGAATAGTAATTGGACATTTAATATACACACTAGGCACAAAACGCATGATACAAGAAGAATCAAAATTTGGAAAATTGTCAATGCATTGGGCTTTTTGTCTTATCCTGACAGGCCAATCGATAAAATTTTAATAGCCTCAGACAAAGGTCTTATTCCAGAGTTTGTTGAACATCAACCTAATCATTTTATGAACCACAATTTAAAATTAATTCTTATAAACCATTGGCGAGGAAGTGACAACGGTATACCAAGTAATTTAACGCCAAAAAATGCAGTAATTTATACAAAGTAGGAAGATGATTGTTAACAAGATATTAATTCTATGATGCTTCAGTACAAGTGTTCAATCCTTGTTTTGCTTGTGGCACCATTCGTGAAGTTAAACCATTTTCGTGGCGGTTTACTGTCTTGGAAAGCTATTAATGAGACACAGGTAACTTTGTTTCAAATTGCTTAACAATAATAATTATTGAAACAAATAGGGATAATAAATCTTTGTAACACAATGGGTTTTTTTAATTACAGATATCAGTTCATCACCGTCTGTCATTTGTGTATAATGACAGTTGTCCTAACAGGAACTCGAGTGCCACCATTAGGTGTTTCCCAGGAGGTGGATGCAATGATAGTACAACAATGATAGGACTGTGTACAGAGTCTAATTCCACTGAAAACTGGGCAGATAGTGAAGGAGATACCAATTTTACAATCACAAACTCGACATCAACAAACGTATACTTTATTGGGTATGTAAAGACATTTTAAAAATTAATGAACCAGTCTCGTTTTATCTAGATAAACTTTGTTAAAGTTTACAAATGTTTCATGTTTAACGTGATAAGATGCCCTGAACATAAAAATATAGATTTTAAAATAGTAATTATTGCAAATAATTTCATTTATGAAACATGTTCTGGTTTAATTATTTTATTATATAATATATATATGTATGTCTCTATTGTACCTAGTTTTATACTAAGCAGCTATACTGTGTATTTTATTAAACTATTTTTACCCTTTTCCATTACCTTAATATGGAATCAACCAATTCAGCAAAACTATCATCCATCACGTGATCATGATAGATTGGTTTATTAAAAAAAAAAGTAGCGTTAATTGAACTGCTGAATTTTTCGAACCCACCAGCCACCCTATCTGCCATCAATGCTTGTCAATTCTTTAAAGTTGACATTTTTGATGTGATGATTTACCCACGTTTTTTATAGAGTTCGAGTGGGTTAAAGAGATTTTTAGTATTCATACTCTAGCGCACGCTCTATCCGAACAAGTAAATTTTTGTACATTGTAATAAATGACTATTTCATATTTTAGGTTTGTTAGAATGAGTCTTCCATGCATTTTGTTTACCCTGCATTATGCTGCGAACTTGCAGGTTTCCATATTATTTTTTTAACATAAATCAGTGTTGTTTTTTATCTATGTTTTTCCTGGGCGGCGAGGGAAGTTGTGTTCATAGCTGTTTGTAATTTTCTTTTACCCTTTTTGATTACAGGCAGCAGTTTAGAGCATTTGGTATACATGTAATTATGTCTCTGAATCTTATGATGTTTATAAGGGGGTCAACTTAAAATACATGTATGTGAGATATTACAGGGTATGAATCCTTATTCTAGTCTGGTTGACCCCTTTTTGCCTAAACACGGACCTCCAAAACATCAGAGGAGGGATCGGGTGCCATGGAGGAGTGAGCATTGAGCATTCCCTGCTGACCGGTCACACCCGCCGTGTGCTCCTTGTCATGATCGGGAAAAAACGGAAAAATCAGTCGTCAATTCAGTGTATAAATAATGGAATAACAAATAGTATGAAAAACTTCAGGCAGCATTAAATCAGACTCAATGTTAAATTGTATTAGCTGACAAGGTCATTGTATCGACCAAAGAACTTACGAAATGATGACGTTAAATGAGACTTCTGATATCTTGCTTGATCATCTTGTTTGTAAACAATTTACCTCCTTCATCTGTCTATACGCATAGCACGCTCTTGCGTATCGAATCAACTGAGATATATAAACTCCGCATGCAGGTGATGAAGGTATATTGCTGCATAAGTAGGGGAAGTTGACGATAGAAAAGTTAAAGTCATCAAGTATATCATAGAGTTTGGTTGTTAGTTTATCATTATCGTCTTTTTCAAGTAAAATATCCAAGTATGAAGCAGATGTGTCAGACTATGTGGTATCTTTTATCTTAGGCTAACCAGGATAGATCGTATCGACAAAGGAATGGAAATTACCATTGTTAATTGACAATACGTCGTCGATATATCTAAATATTGAGTTGAAGGACACAACAGGTTTTTCCTTCTTTTCACGGATAAGATTTTGCAAAAAATTCTGCTTCATTTGATTACAAAAATAGGTCTTTTAGTTCCGGGGTGCAATTGGTGCTCATGGAAATTCCAATAGATTGTTGGAAGACTTGGTCTCCAAAAACCACATAGATATTGGTCAATCAGAAACTCAAGCATCTTTTTGATGTCAACTTCAGAGAACTTGTTTATGCAATCAAAACGCGTTTTAACGTTTTAACGCGTTTGAAAATAACCAATGACCAGGAAAGTAAATTCACGACTTCCATTTGTATTTAAAACGCAGCAGTCAATGATATCCAAGAAGCCTGGACTTTAATTTATCGTGGGGAATGGCTGTGTATAAAGTTGAAAAGTCGTAAGTTTTTAGTTGTTAATATTTGGTAAAATCTTGTGATTTCAAATTGTCCAAAAGTCCTTTGAAAATTTTGATTATACACAGCTGCTGATTCACACAACTTTTTGAATATATTGTTGCACGGTACTCTTGAAGTTTTTCCTTCACTACTGTCAATATCTTGGTAAAGAGTACAGAAAGAGGCTTGGTTGAACATTTTCTGGAACCCACGATGTATCTTTGTTTATAAGGATTTTTATGTTACAATGTCATTATAGTGCTGGGGGTCAGCTTGTGTAATATTTTGCCTAGGATGTGTAATTCTCTCTATTTGAGTCCCCTTTTTCTGACCCCAACTTTGTTAACTGTGTTTTATTTCTTCCGTCATTCACTTGCCATAAATGACATTTTTCACTTCAACATGATGTTATTTGTTTTTGCCTGCTTTTAAGGATTTCAATCCGTAATAGGCGACTTCCTGTTTAAATTCCGGAAAATCCCGATGATTGAAACATCGGAAAGTTTTCTCACCTTCGGAAGACGCAAGAGTTAGCGTTCTTGTTTACCGGAAGTGATAAGAGTTATAGTTCTTGTTGTAAACAGGCATGGCGGCCTGCGTAGAGAAGACCGCCAAGCCGAGGGATAATATAGGCCGGTTCGCCGCTAGAAAAAGAAAAAGAGTTGTAGCTGCCCCACGTTATCTACGAAAAGAACATTCTTACAGTTCAGATGCTTCGGTGACTGTTTCAAATGCAACAGATGAGCCACAAGGAGATTGCAACTGGAAGGAGGGCAGGCGTGTTGTAGAATTCGGTGTCCTCCTTTCGAAACTTCGACACTGTGAGAAATGTCGCCTCGGACCAGTTGCTTTAACTTACGAAAGCGTTGTTGGGGAACTTCAGAAGGGCCTTGGAGGTTATTTATACGTTAAATGCAGTAATCATGACTGTGGCCATGTCAATAGGGTACCCTATGGCAGCACACACCGCGTTAAGAAACAAGGCATGCCCTGCTTTGCTGTCAATACAAAACTCGGAACAGGTAAACTGATAAAAAGTATATTATGGATAAATAAAACATAAAATTAAATCACTTTCCTATACTTTAAGTTAAGTGTTATTCACTTCTTTCCAATGCCATGATAAATAACAAACACATTTACAGTGGGACCAGGGTTATACTAAAATACGCCTGCCAGGAGAAAATACGCCTGTCCAGGAAATCTATACGCCTTAAATTCAATTAATTCAATAAATAAATCGGCAGGGGGTCGTTTTACAAAAGGACTTACAACTTAAGACAAAATTTAATTTTTCAAATAACTTTTTAATTATGGAAGTGGTAAGAAATTTTTACACAACCAATTTCAAAGAGAATTATTAATTTTACAAAATTTTACAGCAATCTGAAGTTTTTGGTCTTAGTCATAAGTTCTTTTGTCAAACAGGCATTTCTTGGATTTTCTTGGCAGGCGTATTTTCTCCTGGCAGGCGTCGGCAGGCGTATTTTAGTATGACCGTTTACAGTGAGGTTTGAAAAATGCTTACAAAGTTTTTATATAATTTTTATAATTCATATACAGTGTTAAGCAGTAAGATATATTGTTAACAATTATTTTTTCAGCTATGATTGACAGTTTAGGTGGTCCAGATAGAGTTAATAATGTTTTGGCTGCACTGAATTTAAAGCCTATTAGTCAGAAAAACTTAAAGATAATGGAAAGAAGAGCAGGGAACTTTGTGGAGTCAATTGCCAAATCATCCATGTCCAAGGCAGCGAAAGAGTCTTTTGAACTTGAAATGGAGTAAGAATATTAACTTTCTTTATTAAAAAATCAAACATGAAGAACTCGTAATTTTTAATAGTTTAGATTAAGAAATGTTGAGTTAAAAAAATTCATTATTTTGTACATTGTAGAGATGTGGGTAATGAAGAGTCAATTCAAGCGCAAGAGAAAATGGGAGAGGAAATTGATGGCTTAGGTGTCAGTTTTTTTCATGATGCATCTCCAAGTGCAAAGTAAGATTTTAATAAATGTACAATGTACTAAAAATTATTTTGTGCTAACAGAAATTTAAAATTAACAATTTCCTAACAAAATAAATTATTAAATATAAAAGCTATCAAGTTTAAAAATTTATCTACTGTAGAAAAAAGAATAATTTTTAAATCTAATAAGGGTTGTAAATTGAAGTGTTACAAGTTGTGGAAACTAAAAAAAAATAAGTAAGAAAGAGTGTGTGATGCAAAGGTTTAAAAAAAATTTATTTTTAATTTAGGAAACTGGTGCAACAAAAATCTGCTGCTTTGCAGTCACCAGAACTGCTCAAAAATGGAATGGATGTATCCAGTTCATCAAGGTAGACTAAACAAAGTGCTTGATATGCTCATAGAAATTTGCTATTTAATTTGGCATTTCTTGATTGACTTAATTTTATTTTTAGTACACCGAAGAGTAGACCAAAGGCGAAGAAGAGAGCTCTCTGTAACCCTTCACAATACCAGTCTTTGAAGTGCAGAAAAAAGCTTGTGTCTAAATTTCCAACAAAGACTAGATCTGGAATGTCCTGTGCAGTAGATACAGCATGGCACAAACGTGGTTTTGATAGCCTTACTTGTGAGTTTATTATTGAAAAAAAAAATTCTGAGACAACTAAAAATTTGCAAAAATAAAATACCAGTAAGTACAGTAAATTTACTGCATCACATATTTACTAGCATGAATTACCATTACGTGTATATGAATTTCCATGTATATGATACTTAACCACTGAAATGTGGCTGAAATATTGCCAGTTACTTGGTATTACAAACAATTAATCTATAACAAATATACTTTTTTACAGCACATACATTTTTTATGAGTAAAGCCAAGTATGGGAAAAAAGTTGTGAAAACAGTGGTATCTCATAGAACTTGTGGCACCTGTAAGTGGTGGCAGAGGAACCGGCCTGGACAACAGATCAGAAATCACAGATGCGTCCACAGTCACACTGGAAGTGCCCGTCTGATGGAAAGTGTAAGCGGTGTTCAAGGTATAAAAGAACTGAGAGATTCAGGTACACCTGTAGATATTCTCGAAGGAGATGGGGACAATACATTGATTACAAGAATTAAAAGTGACTTAGGAATCACAATGAAGAAAAGACTGGACAAAAATCATGTGGTTAAGAACATTGGAAAACGACTCTATGCACTTCATGGAACAAAAGGCGTGAAGCTCAGTAAAAATGTAATTACTCACTTGCAGAAATGCATTAAATATGCCCTTGCAAAAAATCGCAGCAAAGACGATTTAGAAGAAAACCTCAAGGCCATATTGCCGCATCAGTTTGGTGATCATTCCTTGTGCTGTGCTCGCTTTTGTGGATTTATACGGAATCCATCTGAAAAATACATTCACAGAAGTCTTCCTTACAAAGCAGCTTTGAAGGACAACCAACTTCGCCAGCATCTCAAGCCCATTTTTGATCAGGTGTCAGCACGAGCAGCCCAGTATGTGGACCTCGGCTCTAGTCAACAGTGTGAACATGCTAACAAAGAAGTCACCATGAGAATACCTAAGTCACTCCACTATGGAAATTCAGAGGCACTTGATTTTAGGGTCCATGCTACAGCAGCTTTCATAAATGAAGGAAGAAGCTACATCTCAAAGGTATCTTGATTGAAAATTTTTATTGTTGGATTTTTCTTTATTTTTCTAATTTCAGTTTTTTGTGTTTCTGTTGAATTGTTATTGTTTAAAGATGTTGATTGTTTTAATTATTTTGTTGTTTAATTTTTTTAGCATCATGTTGATTTCAGCAATTTCCATCAAGCCTACATTAACTGTAAGTATTTGTTCTTGTGTATATAATCATAATTTGTTTGGGCTTGATTATTACTTACTTACAGTGAAATCATTAATTTTCATGGGTTTAATTTCTAAAATTGTCATGGTATGAAAATTTCATTCTGCAATACATTGTATTAAGTATCTCCATAACCACAAATTTAATCCCTCAAACTGGTAATTTTTCCTCTAATTGTGTAAATTTTACTTCACAAAAATGACTAATTTACAGTAGCTACCAAATCTTCTTCAATTTCACACAGATTTTGTTTCTGATAATTGACAAATGTCAAAATTATTACTATTTAAAGGTTGTAAATTGAATTTTTTCTGAAATTGTAATCTTCTTTTGAAAGGTAAATGAGGAAGCTGGTTTGTCACCTGGAAAGTATACCCAGAAGTATGCAGCAAAACAGATGAAGCAGCGTCTAAGGATTGAGGAGAGGTCAAAACTACCCTCAACAAAGAGAAGAAGAGTTCAGTTGAAACAGGAGAGAAATGTTACACAGTGTGCATTCCAGGCACTTGAGGGAGACACTTATGAGTCAGGTATCCATAACTTTCATGTATACTTTTAAATGTTTATATATAAATGAAAATTGTTGCAACTTCCATTATGACATGAACATTTTTTCAGAGATTGGATTGGCAGATGAGGTTGATATTGAACAAATCCCGGATCCTGTTCCACGTGGTGTTTTCAAGCCTGTCACCTTGTCCACTGGAGATCCTTCTCTTGTGATGTTTGATTTAGAGACCACAGATCTGAGTAAGTTTACTTCTAGAAAATTTAACACACAGCTTCAATTTCCAAATTTTTAGCAGTTGTGTATAACCCCCTTCCTGAATTTGAAAACAATCAGAAACACAATTTTAAAAACTTTACTGAATGTGAGACACAAGCCACAATGAGGATTGACAAAGAACAAACTTATCAGTAAATTTCTCTGAAGGGGACGGGGCACGTTGAACATACTAAATATTTAAAAGAAATTTTACATATGAATTTATAGAACAATTGAAATATATTGTTTGCATTTTTTTTATTCACTTCAGTTCGAGGAAGACAGATGCCCCATAGCACACAACTTGCTGCACTTGAAATGAAAACGGGATCTGTTTATAATACATATATTCTTCCCAAGGTGCCCATTACAGAGGAGGCGATGAATACCACTGGAATAGTTGTAAATTCAGATTTAGATAAAATGACTGTCCATGGAAAAGAAGTTGATGCCGTGAACATTATATCTCCTTTGACAGATTTTTTGACATGGTTAAAAAGTTTTCCAAATGTAGTTTTAGTTGCACACAATGGGAGGAAATTTGATTTCCCAGTTCTTATCAGTACTTTACATAGTCTGAAAATGACAACTATGCTATTTTCTACAGTTTCTGGTTTTATTGATTCACTTGGTGTCTTTAAGAAAGTCTTTAGTGGCCAGCCAAATTATAAACAGGAGACCTTGGTAAAAACGGTTCTAAACACCACGTACAGTGCTCATGATGCTACCGAGGATGTGAAAACATTGGGAATGTTGATAAAACAGGCCAATTTATCAGATTCACAAATTTTACAATTTAGTTTTCCACCAGTTTCTGTACTTCAAAGTGTTCTTTTCAGCAATGAGAAATCGAAAAATATTACTTCATTACATGTTCTAATTGCAAATGGTGTTGTTAAACATAATACGGCAGAAAACATTGCAGGCTCTGGCCTAAACCTGTCACATCTTAACAAAATATTTAAAAGAGATGGTGAGGATGGACTGAGAGCTACATTTTGTCAGAAAACCTCGGATGGTCAGCCGCGGGTATCTTCTGCGAAACGTGTTCTAGACTCTGTAATTCCAAAACTTGTAGAATATTTTGAGAAAGAATGACTTGTGAGAAATTGCAGAAAGTATTTTGTAAATATTTTACAAAAAAGATTAGGATGTTCAGTTCTATTTGTTATTAGAATGAATTGAATATATTACATGTGGTTGTCAAAACGAATTGAATATGTATATTACTTTTTGTTGTCTATGGGATTTTAATATCAAACTGTTGAAAAAAGTATAAGGTCAAGGTCAAATACAAATTTGAATTTGGTACATTGATTGATTGTATATTGTTTAATGTCCCATTCGAGATTTTTTTCAATTGTATAGAGACATCACCGTATGCCGTTGAAAGGCTTCAAATTTAGACCTATATTCGACACTCAGGGGCATTGAGCAGTGAGGGCTCTTTATCATGCCAACCCTTACTATTTCAAATACTGGTATGAATTTGAAAAACAATATGACATTTACACTTATGATTGTATAAAATTATTAAAATGCTTTTGCCTTTGCCATATCCTATGATAGTTTATGTTCAAAGACCACTATTGTTCAAAGTGAAGGTTGTTTGCAAGGTCATTACTTATTTAAAGGTCATTGTCAAGGTCAAGATCATAGTAAAGCACTTAATACTGTCACTTATTACATTGCCTTTATATTTAAGTTGTGATGCTATGTCTATTTTGTTATGATATGTGTCTTTGTATATTTATTATCCAAAATGCGATTTTGAAAATTTGGGGGTAGGGTTAGAAAATTGTTTAAAAATAAGATAATCTGTGGTAAAAGTTTACAATTTTTCTTTTATTTTTATTATCATATAGTGTAGAATGTATTTATTACAAACTATCCCATGTCAGCTCCTTTTTTTTCCTCATAGGAGTGTTGACATGATCAGAATAATATATTTTCATTGTCAAAAAATTGAAATCGATATGAAACATTCTTAAATTTTCAAAGTTATATTACTGAAAGAACTACAAATCTTATTTTAACTAATAAAAGTATTTAAATGGTTTCTAGAAACATGTGTTTTACTTGCAGAACACTTTATTTGATATCAATATGCTAGTAAATGTGATTTTGTATCTAATTTTACTAGTGCGCAATATGGCATCACCATATTTCTAAATATTTTGATCAGATTAAAGAAATGTCTGGATAAATTTGTTTATTTATAAAGTACATAATGTATTTTAATTGTTTTGAGAGAAAATTATCACTTTTGAAATTGTGCATATTAAAATGCATTACGGGCTGAAGACCTTAACAAAAAACAATTTCAGTCATTTGGCATGAGAACCAAGAAACATAAATAATAATGATTATGATAACTTACAATAACAACGTCGTGTCAATTATTGTTTTTGTAGTCGAAGAAAGGAAGTCTTTTGGTGATAATAATATTTTTAAAAGATTTACTATATATGTAACTATGAAAAAATGTAGCATTTAAAGCAGTACGATTATTCGTCCAATTTGACAATAACCATTTTTTAGTGGTGTTACATGTATACTACAATTAACTAGTATATCATTTCATTGAATTCCTCATTTACTTTTTGAAAGCTTTTGTGGCACGTATGATCTTTGAATTTGATGAAACTTTTCCCCATTATTAAAGTCGACAACGTTAACATAAATCATTATAATTTGATTCTTCTGTACTGTGCAACAACATATTCATGGATACTTTAAAATTCTAAGGAATTTTTGGAAAATTTGAAATCACAAAATTTAACCAAAATCAACAGCAAAAAAAAATTACAACTTTTAAACTTAATATACAACCATTCCCAACGGTAGATTAAAGTCTGTGCTTTTAATACCTTTGAATTAATTCTATGAAGAAATTGTGAAGAAATCTTTAGAAAAAAATGGAAATGGTTTTCCAGCGACATTTGAAAGTAGTATGTCATAACATATATCGCTTCTAATTTTTATTCAGGTATTATAGTTGTTAAATAATACATTTTATGAAATCAATTATGTCTACCCTTACCAAAGTAAAATTATTGCAGCAATATTGCTGCTATATTGCGGCAACATTGCAGCAAACGTTTTTGTCACCACACCAGAAACAAGCTTTTTACGGTTAGTGAAAAATCTCCGCTAGCGGCAACAACTTCTGGTGACATTCTCGCAATACTGCCAGAAAAAAAAATTTCTGGCAGTATTGCCAGAATGTCGCCAGAAGATCTAGGATTACCCATTAGGCATTTGTGAGCATGCTCGGTCATTTACTTCCTCTTTTTAAATAAAATGGAGGGAATTCAAAGGCAAGCATGTTTCCTTTATTATTGAATGGTATCAAGTTAATTGGAGTTGATAATTTTGTAAAATAGGATTAGACATGATGACTAGTAAGACTGAATAATGTGGAATAGCCAGATATAAGAATTTCAGCAGTTTCCATGGCATGACCTTTTGAAAGAATTATAAGAATGTCCAACTCTGTTTTCATGGTGAGTCAAAACCATGTTCTTTTTTTGATAAAGGATTCTATGGAGATAAAATAGGAAAAATTATATGTATTTCAACTAGTGCTTGTGATGCATATGTGCAAGAAATAATGATTCTATGTGTTTGAATTTACAAACAACTACATATTATACATTAATTATACTGATTGGCATTGGGGAATATCTGATGGGCAGCTTATTAAGGTTATTTGAAAAATAATGCAGAGTTGCTGGACATTTTCACAGTGGCACATGAAATATTTATATACACATTTTTTATGTGACCAGATCGATAGATTGGGGGTGCATATTGTTTTTGTTGTGACTGTTTGTAAACTTTAACCTTCACCATAAGTGATAATTGTTAAACCAATGAAAGATGGAGACTTCATATTTGGTATGCATAGTCCACTTATTAAGTCCTTTCAAATGACATCAAGGTCAATGACCTTGTGACGTTGACTGTGACCTATATGCTAATATTTATTGAATATTCGCCATAATTTAAAAACCGTGAGAAATATAGACTATATATTCAATATGCATACTCAACTAATTTAGGTCTTTAAAATGACACCAAGTCCTCTGACAAATAACCATGGCTGTCACCCATATCCTTAAAAAAGATTTTTTTAACCATCGACATATCTTTTGAACCATGAAAGGTGGCAACCTCATATTTGGTATGCATTCTCCACTAATTATGCTCTTTCAAATGACACCAAGGTCAATGACCTTGTAAACTCTATTGTGATATATATTCTAAAAATAGCCTTTTCAAACCTCCACCATAGATTTTAAACCATAAGAGATAGAGACTTCATATTTAGTATGCATATTCCACTAATTAATTTCTTTCAAATGACATCAAGATCAATGACCTTGTGACTTTGACTGTGACCTATATGCTAAAAATGGTTTTTCAAACTTTGTTGCCGCTTGGGGCATATTATTTCAAAAACACAACCTTTTTCAACAAAATTTTTCTATCTTTTCAAAGAATAGCATATTAAGCTTAAGTAGCCATTTCATACTGACTCTGTAGCTTATTATGCTATTGGTTTTTATGTTCCTCGGCACAGTTTGTTAATTGTTAGATTGATATATCATTATTTCTTTTAAATACCAATTTATATAGATATATAGTACTGCAGTGTTGCCCCAATATTGCTGCAGCAAAAACTGAAATAATACATGTACTGCAATTGCTTTGCAGCAACAATGTCGCAACACCTTTCTGGCAATATTGCCGCAAATATAATTTACATACGAAAAACAATATCACCGCAATATTGCTGCAATGTATTGCCAGAATGTTGCTGCAATATTGCGGCAATGTGCCAGAAGATGTTGCCAGAAGGTAAGTATTTTGGTAAGGGTATTTATATCTGTGTCCGACCTTTATTTAAATCGGGGTATTTCTTATGATTGTACATCTTCGCTAGCCAAGGGTTTCTGATACGCTACTCTCCTCATAAACCCTTGGCCTACGGTGTTCATAAAAATTGGGATTTTTTCCAGAGTTCTGATTGGATTTCAGTACACACCTGTCGACCAATCATCAATTGTTTTTTTGTAAATGACGATGTTTGCGTTCGGGATACTTCTTGACTCTTTAATCTCGGAATTGAAAAACGCAAGTAAACAACGATCCGTAAGATAACATGCAATTCTATTAATAGCTATGGTATCATTCAATATCTTCTAAATATGTGATTAAGAATCTATAGTGAAGCTTCCAATTTGTATTATAAGTAATAAATAAACATTACTCAATTATTGCTTCTAAATTATTCTTGAAAAAACTTTAATTTAATATTTTTAAACATGCGTCTTTATTTCTGTCGATGACGCAATCTATGCGTACCTGATAGATTCAAGATCACGTGACGAAAATAATCCCGTCTTTTGACCTCACCGTATGCCAAGGGTTTATGAGGAGAGTAGCGTATCAGAAACCCTTGGCTAGCGAAGATGATGATTGTGCCTTTTTTAAAATGGATAGAACATTTAAATCTTATCATGTATTTCACTCTCATCTTCCACATTCAATTACATGTAGATACCTGTGCCAATATCTTATAAAAGCTTATGAAAGGTTTTTTTTTTTAGAACAGAGGATACTTTTCTTTCACATAAGATAATTTTACTTGACGAATTCGTGATAGGAATATTACTACTTTAACATTCTTTTTACAAAAGATTGAGGAAGGATGGTTTTTATTTTATAATCCTATAGGTAATCAATTAACTTGCTGATAGATAATTTTTAGTTTACATACTTTAAGACAGGCACGGTTTAGAAATCAGGCGGAATTTAAACATATCAATATTTCTGATATTTTATGAAGAAATATAAGTTATTCAAGAAATATTTCGTCAGACCAAAAGTGGTTTAGAAGGACATCTAAAAGTTTATGTTTATAACCACAGAAAGTTGAATGTTCATAAAGTTATCTCTTCATTTTTTCTTCATACCAGCCAGTTTTTGTAGTAACATTTTATTATACCATACTCTGTGGTGATGCATCTTTAATTCTTGTATCAAAAATAGATGGCCATTATGATAGCTTTAAAAAATAAATATACAAAAAATGTATTACCCAATGATCATTATCATATATTTTTAGTAACGTAAGTCGAAGACATATTAAATCATCATGGAAAATCCAGTATTATATAAAATATGTTAGAGGACTCTTTGTGTTCTTTGTTTGTTTGTGATACAGAAATAATAACTAAAATTGAACTTGTTTTGCATAATTTTGTAAATACAAACTTGGAATGCCAAAGAACAACGTTTGGCAATGAAAAAGTCATGAGTCAGTTCAGTTCTTTGATTGTCACCCAAAACAGGGAGTTGATATGGTCCTTACATTAACTTAAAATGTATATCAAAGGAAATTGTTAAAATTAACACTGACCAATTTGATACTTTTGTAGATATACAGGTAGTGCTTGGATTAATGTTGTAAACTCGGCAAGTTATTGGAGTTTACGAATGACGATAGACGTTTCCACTAGAACCGACACCGGAAAAATCAACCAGTCCCCTGTTTCACTTATGGCTTCATCAGTTAAAATTCGCAGCTCCTGTGGTTTTGTATACATAAAAATACCAGGTATTTGAAATAACGATACGTTCACGAGGGATGTCCTGTAAATTCCTGGACAAGTTGTCTAGACTGAAAATAATCATCACTTCGTTCTAAAGTTTTTACTACTCTCTAGTACATATTTCATAAAAAAAATACATAGCAAATTTCAGATACATGTATATGCATAAATATACAAAGAACTGCGAAGGATAGTATAATTCTCCCGCCTACCCCCAAGTCAATTTTGAAAAGTTAACATATACGAATGATTTTTAGAACTTTAATAGAAGATTATGTGGATTTTCTTATAACATTAATTTTTTGGAAAAACAAAGAGAGATAACTCTAAGATTTCGTTAAATCTTGTGTTTTTCACTATAGAATTTAAAGATATGTATGCCGTGTTAAACAGTATTTTTGCACAGCTGAAACCGAACAAAAATTTCTGAAGTATGATAAGCTATCAAAAATGAAGCATTTTTGCGAATTCGACGAGATATTCTTTGGTATTAACAAAGTACTGGTCGGGAAAAGAACACGATATTCTCATGCATATTTATAAAGGACTGACATTTATCCTGGATCTGCGCATGTGCGCGGGAAAAGCATCGCGAGAATCGTCAGGTCAAGGAAACTTTTTTGTGAAGTCTGTTCAGTGAGGAACCATTATAACTGACAAATCGACCAATCAGCTCAATGAGTTGCATTTAATGCATTTATGGGTTACTACATAAAATACTACATGTGTTTTTCGAAAAGGCAAGTTTTTTAAATCGCTCTCGGAAAGACTTGGTGCATTTTCCCAAGCATTTACACGCTTAACGCATTATGTACATTATTCTCTACTAATCCCATGCTCATATTTGCATACAAAAAATTAACAATGATAAAAATTAATGTTTTCCCCACTCCATTGTAAAGGTCCGTAATTTTTCACTCATATGGACACGCCACCACTTGCCTGTGGAGAGCAGTAAATTTTGTCCTGTAATCGGCACTTAGGGCCATTGGGCAAGGAGGGATCTTTTTCGTGCCATTACCTACTGCGACACCGGAGCTTGGTTTATACTGTCTCATCCAAAAAAGTGGTCTCCACGTCCCACAGTGGGATTCGAACCCGCCATGTATTGGTCGACTCCTTATTTCACGACTCTAGAGCAGACGCTCTAACCACTGCGCCAGGAGGGCGATTACACAATATTGTGGAAGAGTTCTCATTTCGTTAATAGCAACAAATCTCCGAACAATGTTATAAAGGAAAGAATCAAGAAAAGGTAGATTTTGGCACTATTTTTCGGGATGTGAAATAAGAAGACGGCATGCTTTTAATATGTTATTTACATACCGTGACAGACAGGAATGTGAGGCAGCATAAACTTCAAATACGATTTTTTTTTCTGTTTCTCTTTTTAGTAATACCTGTACGAGGGGTGATCAAAAAGTTCGCGAACTATCTCTATATTTACAAAACCGCAATTCAGATCAGAATGAAATTTGGCAGACATAGAGTAATACACATGTTTTATAAATAAAATATGTAATGGAACGTTTTGTCCCGTGTTTGTGACATCACAGTGTGAAAAGTACGTCATAAGGTAGATCACCTGTGACAAAAAATGGTTGACTCAGTCGTATGCGAGAAATGAACGGCTGTAAAGTTAAACGTATATCTTAGAAACTCCTTTGTAGAAGTTTATAACAATTTGTACACGGTTTATGAAGACAAGAATTGCCATAAGTTTTGTCATTATTGTCATTAATTGGATTGATTGTTTAAGTGAAGGAAGGGAGATTTTAAAAATGATGTTTGTTCCGTTCCCCGGTGAAAACAAATTGGGAGAGAGACGTGTCCTTTGTTAAGCAATTTGATTTGACAGATCGCCAACTTACAGTTAGAAAAATAGATGAATATCTTTACAATAACATAATTATCAAATCCCTAAAATATCGTTTACTTCAGACTTTAAACATATCAGATATGATAAAGTGAAGGCACCAATACTTTATCCACAAAATAACCGACGCTCAAAAGACAGAGGTCTTGTGTTTTGAAGGTCATCATGCTCTTTCTGCAAAAGGATATCATTATCCACCCACACTGTTGCAGAGATTAGGCCATTTCTGACAAATTCGCTATTTTTGTTGCAAAAAAAATAACTTGCATGGTAAGAATTATAAGAGTCCGAAAAAATGTTAAGCTTCTGTGACAGAACGCTAAAGAGCATGTCACGTGATCGCCTATATCACGTGATCCGTGCATGGGAAGAATGATTGCAGATGCACATTAAAATAGGAGAGGACTACTTTGAAACATTTTCAACACTGAAACCCTATATCATTTCTTTTACGGAATGTATTAAATTAGTTCACGAACTTTTTGATCACCCCTCGTAGAAGAAAAAAACGTATTAAAAATTATCGTGGAGACAAGGATTAATAGATGATATCAATTATTCATTTTTGATACAAATTATAAATGCTTAAATACTAATGATAACACCTCTGGTCTCGAATTGAGAAAAATAAGCTATATTTTTTTTCAGTTTGAAATAGAGTTAACGCAGTCTACATATGTTCTCGATTTGATTAGTAGCATTTCCATTTATTTAGATAGTTATATCTCTTAACAAATATGTAAAGTTGGCTACTAGTTACTGGCTTCTTGTAACTGAATTAGATATATGAATAAAAACTTGCTACAAGTAACTAGCAATAAAACGTATGTAAAGTTAGATACTTACAAAGCTAGCAACCAGTAACTGGCGAAGACATTTCAGTAAAACTAGTTCTTTCAATGTCGGCAAACGGTGCGTAGCTTCTAGAAGCAAAGTAAAATACAGATATGAATTTAAAGAAAAAAATGTCTTTTTAATCTTGAACAACAGAATCGTATACTGGTTTCGCTAGTCATCTTGTATTAAAATGTCACTTTTAATCTATATTTACAGTTAAATACAGTTGTTGCGTACGTATTTGTGATAAGTCATATCTTCAGATAACCTAAAGTATTAAGAAGAGGACAATCGGACTTTGATATCTGTACTTGTAACAAACCCAACGTATTTTTGCGCTGACCATTGATCTTTGGTGCAACTATCAAACTACCATTGCACTTTATCAAATGCATAATTCTTGTATCACATAAATTACATTGAAATCTTTATTGATTTATTATCACGCAATTTCAAAACACTCAAATAATGCGTAATTTTTTTTTTCAAAGTGCTTGGCCACAACCCAGTTACTTCAATGACGTAAACATTTATATATGAAGTATATGCCTCTCACAATGTACTGGTAACTAATAAGATAGCAAAAGCTAAGCTACGTAAATTATGAGTCATATGTAATGTGGTAAATTTTGAAGAAAATTCTTATTAGATTTTTTTTTTAAGATATTAATCTCTTAAAATATCTATTAGTGGCTGCTTAAAGGTGAGGTTTTTCTTCTTCTAACAAATATGTCAATAAACCTTGCAAAAATAGTCGTATAGCTCCAAGTAAACAACTCAAGTTCGTTTCTAGTAGCCAGTTACTAGTAACTAGTTTTATTCAAATGTCTTAGCCAGATATTTAAGTAGCTAGTTTTACTAACAGGTCCTAGCCAGGTACTAGTAAGAAGCGACGTTCACATTTCAAGTCAGTAACTAGAAGCCAGCTACTAGGAGTATGATTTAATTTTACCCACTTGTAATAGCCAGTAAATGTATGGTAGGTAACTTTACAATCTTATCTTTAATTCCTTTTGACTACAGGTTAGCATTTTCATCTATATAGGCTTTGATAAAGAATTATTGAAAATGTCTTCATATTTTTTAATATTATGATATTATATTCATAAAAGCGTTAGTCTCCAGTAAAAAAAAAAACGTTTAATATACATGTACAGTTAATTTAAAAGTCAAGAAAGACATACAAAATATGTGGGATGAAAAAAAACCGGGATACATCTTTATACGCCTACAAGACTGTAAAAAAAGAATAATTTATTAACGTAATACTGCTGGGTATATTAAATTGTAAATAAATTCGATAAATTTTTTGATAGTGAAATTTTCTGCATGTATGCTTCATGATATTGGTCATTTTCCTTTTTAAGTGGCGGATTTTGATGGCGATTATGTACGTTGCCGATTTCCAATAACGACAGAAGAATGTGGTGATATCTGTAATACAACTAGCACTGTCTTTTCTTTTATTTCATGGGTGAGTATGTTAATATTTCGAACTTATAGCAGATGTTGTCTTTATTTCAAAATAGAGAGACATGGAATATCGTTTATCATTTGACTATGTGTGTCAGTTATGGCATGCAAAACGTTATTCGATCTTAAAATCCGTTTTATTGTATAAATTTGATTTATATTCTATATAATTTTCCATTTGCATTGTAAAATTTTCTATTTGTACTGTATAATTTTAATTTGTATTATATAATTTCATTTGTATTCTAAAATTTTTCACTTGTATTCTATAATATTGATTAAAATTGTATATATTTTTATTTGTATTCTATAATTTTTCATATGAATTTTTATGAAGTATTTGGAGATAACGAACAGTATTCGAGCTCAAAAAAATTATTTGACAATTCGACATGGGAGCGGAGCAAACATGGACCTCCAAAACATCAGATTTGGGATCAGGTGCCTTGAAGGAGTGATCACCCCCTGTCGACAGATAACACCCGCCCTGTTATCCTTGTCATGAATGGGAAACAAGGGGGAAAATCCATGGACAATTCAGTGTGTGTAAATAACGGTTTAACATTCAGTTTGAAAAAAGTCAGTCAGCATTAAATTTTACTTAATGATTACTTGTATTTGCTGACTTGTCAATTGTATCGACTACAGAACTTCACGAGGTTGGCTCCTGATATATAAAGTCTAAAACATTTTTGTCAAGTATATTTTTACTTTCTGTATACTTAGCTTAATTAAAAACCAAATCAAAATATAAGGGTCAATATGCTTCTTTTGGCGCTACATTGCATTAAATATGACTTTTTTGCACTGAAATCTGTGTCTTAATCAAAAATGATATCTTCAACGTTTTCACTCTAATATTCTTATCCAAATAAGACATGGAACAAAATAAACTATAAATTTATTTTTAAAGAAGACCCTTTTAAAATGTGAATATGAAAAAGTTTTCAAATTGGTTTAAGTAATCAATTATTTGACCATTCTACACTTAGGAAATGTGATTTTTCTGGCATGAAAATCTAATAAGCGAGAAAATTATTTTAAAGTTTTAAACTTCTGCAGAATTTAGGCAAATATGATATGAATCAGAAAAGAACACCAAAAGTGGGGGTATATGATGTAAATTTTTAGATATTACTAAAATGTGTCAATGTTAAAATTGGATCAATTTTTTCCTGGACCTCAGAATATATTTACTTTATTTGTCTTAATTCGTCAAAAGAACTCATAAGACAATCGGTTAATATTTTAGAACAAGCATGACACATTTTACTGCAAAAAACAGCGTTCTGTGCGACCAGCATGAAAAAATAGGAATCTTAAATCATACTGTATACATTTCAAAATGAAAAAAAATGATAATTTTCTTTTAAAAAAAACCCTTCCCCACAAAATACAGTTCCTGGCTTAATCATACTTGAATGGAATTCAATTGCGGTTTTTGCACTGAATATAGTTTAATTTGCATTGTACAATCTAAATTCAATTTTAAAACTTAACAGTGATGCAGACTTTTAGAAATAAAGATCCAGACCAAAATCGACTCAAAAAACACAGGATCGAACGTCCTTAAGAAATGATTACTTTAAACAAGACTGCTTATTTCCTTGCTTCATCAACTTGTCAATAATTTATCTCGATTTAGAAATTGTTCATACGGAGAACATGCTCTTCCGTTTCATTTGAATAACATTTCATTTGCATTGTATTATTTCGTATTTGCAGTTGTATCGTAAAATTTCTTATTTGTACTGGATAAGTTTTCATTTGTATTGTATTTTTCATTTCTTTACGAAGAATTTCATTGCTTAAGATTTAGCCTGTAGTGTGTTGAAAATCGTCGAGATGTTCTGAGAGCTGGTAAATCTTCTCGAATAAGATTATTTATTTCAATGCTCTTGTAGGATAGAATATTTATGTCTAAGATGACAGAAGACAAGGAAAAGAAGAAAATTAGCCCAAATCCAAAAATTCTATTTCTTAATTAGGGGTTGCCTGGCTGAGTACTCCTACGAGTAAGAGTCAGCCTCAGCTAATGTCCCTACGCTCCTTATATATTCGGACTCTAACATCCGAATGCTATTTTCGGATAAGATCGTTCCGCCTGAGATTTTGGGCGGAACTTATATCGTGCTTGAAACAAAATGTTAACAAGTAATTTTCAGGTACCTACGTGTTCCATGGGGTATGAAAGTCACAAGAAATTTAAAAATCCAACTTTTCAGTTTGCATTGTTGTTCATCATTGAAAATTGTCATTATTCCAATTTGTCACCAGAAGACCTCTCGATTTGACTTCACATTTATTCTTGCGGATTGCTAGTCAGAAAATTTTCGTTGCGTTAAACTAGTTTCGTTTCGTCAGATTTTCTGCCTTCCATTCCCGAATTTTAAACAGACGACTTGTTTTAACTTCTGCTTCGATTTAAAAAATAATGGATTTATTGCTAATACGAGAGATTAACAGTGTTTTATGCGTAAGTTTTAGGTAAATCGTGAGTATTTTATTATTTCGTGCAAATAGTTCATATACAAAGCCTTATTTTTTAATTAAATAATTTATTTCCACTTGGGGTTTCAGCGGCGAGAATTTTTACAATGTATGCTAAAGGTTACGCGGCGTCAAGTCAAAAGTATCTCGCCGTGAACCTCTAGCATGCTGGAGTATACCTGGCTAAGATACCAACCTTCAACATCAAATCATCGTGTAAGGACAGTAAATTCATTTATTACCTGCCAGCGCTTATCGATTTTATCTAACTGTCTGTCCTCTAACATGTACAAAAATACATGCATTTAGGAGCCAAGTCTGCTTTTCAAGAGCACCCGGAACATCTCTCTCATTTTCAACACACTCCTTGAAAACATAAGAAATAAAAAAATATCGAATATAAATGAAAAACTTTTCAATACAAATAAGATATTGCACAATGCAAATGAGAAATTATACAATATGAGGGGGTATCAAAGAGTCTGTGGACCAGCGCCATAAGATTAAAACTGATTTAGTTTCATCAAAGAATTTTAAATATCTAGTTAGCAGTATCTTTTCTAGCTCTACAATAAACAGTAAATCATCATTTTTATTTTTAATAAATAAGTAATGTTTTGGTAAGCAATGCCATGTCCAGGCGGCGCAACCTCAAACACGACATTTTTTCGACTTAAGTGTAATTGAGAAAAAAAGCTCTTTTGATATGAATATTTGACATCCAAAAATCACGTTAATTCTAGTATTTATCAGGCCACTATTGTTCCGTAAATTATGGACGTTTTACCTAATTTTGGAAATTCTATGAAATTTTATCATAAATTTTACATGGATGTAGAAACAAAATAAATAAGTGTCTTCCCACAAATTATATTTTGATGAGAAATCCTGGTGATGGGTAGGGACTTAGTCCCGTCTTCTTTATGGAACTTCACAATGTAATGAACAACAGTTTTCAATGCATAAAATATTTCAAATGGATTTATACATTGGGACTTTATGTTTATGATCTCTCCCAATGTATAAATCCATTAAGACCCGTCTTGTTTATGTAACTTTACAATGTCATGAACAACAGTTTTCAATGCATAAAATATTGCAAATAGATTTAAGTCTAAGTCCCTACCCAGCTCCAGGATTTCTCATCAAAATAAGTGTCTTCCCACAAATTATATTAAAATAGAAAATTTGGTGCAAAAAGTAACGTGACAGTATGAGGTAGAAAAAGCAGACATTGAAAAACAATCTCGTCGTCGGACGCCATGAAACTAAACGATGATGGCGACATGTGCACGTAATCATATTGTTTTTATTTTATAATGATTTTGCAAATAATGTATCAAGTTAAAATTTGAACATTTCTTTATTTTTTGTTGTTTTGTGTTCCAGATAAATTTTGAAAGCACAGACTACATAGTACTAATTTTATAGCCTCAGTTCACAAACTTTTTGATAACCCCTTGTACAAATAAGAAAGTGCACAATGCAAATTATTTATACAATACAAAAAATATAGACCCTTAACCCTACTTTAGAGTTTCAACAAAAATAATGTCTTCATAGATATAAAAGGCAGAGCAGATAACCCTCTTTCAAAATTTAAAAAAATTATAGGTATATAGGGTATTTTGTGTGTGTTAAAGGGTGAGGGAGGTTGTGTGAGGTGTGTGTTAAGTGTGGCCTACAACTTACATGGGCCTTTTTGTACTACACTGTACTATTTTCAAACACGTTGAAAGATTTAAAAGTGTTACATTTTACTTCTATCATTACTTAGACAACTTGTACTTTGAGAACTACATGGATACCTGATGGGGACTATGTTGTAGCAGTACAGATAGAGGATTTCATATCGACGACTGCCCTGAGTAGCATTCCTTTACAGTTCGTTGTTACAGTAAATTCTAGTGGATCTTGTTATTCCGAACCATATTTCATTTCTCATACAGATGGAAGTATAATACAATTTTTCAATGGCTCACTTCAACAGATCATACCAAGAGTCAGAGTTTATGACCATGAAATGTAAGTTTTATCTCAAACATCTATATCCAATGCTAAGACTCCACAACACGGCCAATTCGAACCTCATCTACCAAGTTTGATTAAGATGCGTAATGATATTTTGCCGGATGTTGAGGTTATACCCGGTATTATAAAATCAATGACATATGCATGATGCACTATCAATATAACATATAACAGTTTAAACGCACAAGCAATAAAAATTCTATTAAATCTGGTTGCATTTTTTTTTATGGTCAACATGATGCCGATTTGTATCCTGCTGATTTTTAAACCACAAAACATTGCTTATAAAATATATACGCCTACTTCTTTTGCAGAATTATAAAATTTCATATTTTGTCGCCTCTTAATTTTACGATGTCTACCATTTCCAATCCTATGGCTGACGAATATGTAACTACTATTTCCCTGACGAAAACATCAGAAGATGAAATCGGAATGTACAAATTGTGTTTTTCAGCAGTATCCATTTATCGGTAAATTCATTCCATTCTTAAACATGCATTGAAGTGTGGGTTGGACTTTTTGTTTGTTTTCTTTTAATTCTGTGTGACATAGTAATGAAACTTTGTAGGACAGATTTTCAGTATTGCCTTTATATCCATTTTTTGTAACCCATAAAACTGTTTAAATGCACGACTCTAATAAAAATTCATATTCATATTTGCAGACGCTCCACAGAACTCCTATGCCTATCAGTAAATTTAACAGGTGAGTCACACATTAAAGTACATGACTATGAATTTTTAATTCTTATTTGCAAAGGATGCACAGAATTCTTTTTTAAAAAATCAACCCTTATTGTACTATAGAATACCTTTTTTGGCATTGGAATACATAATACATGTTCATACATTTTCTGTGAAAAGTTCATTTAAGATATATATACAATACCAACTCAAGACATTCGGCTAATCTACCCGCTGAAGAGATACTATGATTTTACAGACTCGTGACCCTATTGAAAAAAAAATTGCATGTAACAGTACGTAGAGAGGGTAGGAATTTTTATCGACTGCTGGATTTGTAGCTTCAGGTGAATGTGGAATTACACAATGATTGCATATCGTGTTGATGGCAATGTTATGGAGAACAGCACATGCTATGATGATTCTACATACCCTGTCAGACTTCATTCGCATCTAGACAGATCACAGTTCATATAAAGTGTAAATTTACATGTAAAAAAAGTGTTTCATTTTAAATTGAACTATTTAAAGTTGGCATAAAATATATTTGGATGTTTTAAATTAACAAACCTTTGAGTGGAGAACATAAAAACTCCGTTTAGGTTGCTCAGAGAGCATCAAATTTCACTTTTTCTTTCATGGGCTGATTGTACATCTCAGGTTCAGTCTGGGGATTGGCATAAGGAGTTAAAAGAAATAGTCGTCAAGCATATCCACTATCTCCTAGCAAAACTCCATTTTCAAATAGTCCATCTTCCAAATTTGTTCTAATAAGCGTGGTAAATATTTCAGGTCCATCATGCATTTATGCAAAATTGCTACAAATCCTAATCAACTTACAAATTATCTTTCATAAGAGGTCCGTTTAACACTTAACAATTCAAATTTCTAAAATGATTTTGAGTTTTAGAATGTTAATATATTAGTTCAAATTTCTAAATTTCAAAAACTCAAACTGATTTGGAGTATTGAAATTTAATATTTTAATTCAAAAATCTAAATTATAAAATTTCCAAACAGATTTACATTTTTAATTTTTCAACGTTACCTTAAATATTCAAAATTCAACTTTTTTCAAAGATTTTTGTATTTTAAACTTTTGAGTTTTTAATCTATCGTTTGCTCAAAAATGTTTACGCTAAACAGTCTTAAGTTTAGTTATATTTTTCGTATTTTATTAGGTCTTTCCACCTTTCTGTGGAAAGACCTATTGATTTTCTTCTGTTTCTTATTATTCTTCTTCTTCATTTTTCTTCCGCTGATTTTTTGTTTCGACATTTATCGAAAAGACTTTTTGTTCATCGTAAAGGTCATTAAAGGAACAACGCGTATGAACTATAACTGCTTTCGAAGTTATTGCCACTTTGGCAAGAAATGCTTGTTATCGCTACTCCTCCGAAACCGTAAACCATAGAAGAATATTTACATTCAGTGTAATTTTCTTCATTAAATCCATTAGAAATCCACGACGTTCAACTTTGTATAACACACTCGAAACCTTGTCACAGCGAGGTAGAATACACAGAAGGAACTACATGTGTTTTCAGTATTTAGGAATACCAAGATGTATATTGTTTTGACTCATTTTCATTTAAAAAAAACTACCCTTGTAAAATTAACATAAAATACGGCAAAAGTGCATTAAAACTAATTTGTCATTTTATTCCCTCGCAATGTTTTTTAGCCTTAATTAACTTTCCAACGTCACAAACGGCTTTTCGACGTCACGAACGGCTATTACGTTTGTCAAGCACGCCAATACCGAAGGGCGCTTAATTCACATTAAACATGAAGGAAATAAACAATTATGATAAAGAACAATTAGAAAATGTAAATATAAAAGCATTAAATTCATATTTTGGGATGTCTTCGGTCCTATAACACACCTGGCCGCTAACGCACGGTATTCAATTTGTCGGCACGGCCAGGTGTGTTAAAGGACCGAAGATATCAATATGAATTATGAAAAAATATGAATTCAATGATTAAATGAAACCTTCACTAATGTTTTCGACTACTTGAGAGGACTCTGGAATCTATTCATTGCGAAAGTATTCGGTGACCCATTCAATGAGTTATTACCGTTCACGGTAGCTCAGTCGGTAGAGCGCTCGCTCCGTGATCGGGAGGTCGTGAGTTCGTATCTCGGCCGCGACTGACCTAGTCGTTAAAATGGGTAGCAACTGTTCCTTCGCCATGCGCTCAGCACTTTGAAGTGAAAGTTGCGGGTCTTTCGGATGAGACCTTAAAAACCGAGGTCCCGTGTCAGCGGCAGGCGTTGGCACGATAAAGATCCCTCACTGCTCAATGGCCCTGAGTGCCGAGTACAGGTCAAAATTTGAAGCCCTTCACCGGCATACGGTGACGTCTCCATATGAGTGAAAAATTCTCGAGAGGGACGTTAAACAATATACAATCAATCAATCAATCAATGAGTTATTGCCCCTGAAAGTTTTTGAATTTTACAAACAATTAAAAATTTTCAAAACGAGAAGGTGTAGAGACAAGGGACCAACTGCAAAAGATTCATTGACCTTTGATCTAAAAATTCATGTAAAGGTCAAAGGTCAAGGTCATTCCAAAATTGAGAAATTAAGCACTTTTTATATCTTTGTTGTCTTTTAACTTATACAAACTGTCTTAGCATCATTAAAATGTACTCTTAAAACTGTTTTCAAGATTTAATTCGTATCCCTTAAGATTGACGCTATTAAAAGTTAATGCCCTTTGTGCGAAAAACCTTGTTATCACTATTACTTCGAAACCGTAAACCGCAGAGACATGAAACCTTCACTAATGTTTTTGATTCCTTGAGGAGACTCTGGAATCTATTCAGTGCGAAAGTATTCGGTGACCCATTCAATAAGTTATTGCCCCTGAAAGTCTTTGAATTTTACAAATAATTAAAAATTTTCAAAACGAAAAGTTGTAGATACATATGACCAACTGCATAAGATTCATTGACCTTTGATCTTAATATTCATGTAAAGGTCAAAGGTCAAGGTCATTCCAAAATTGAGAAATTAAGCTCTTTTTATATCTCTTTTGTCTTTTAACATACACTTAGTGTCTATGCATCAATAATATGTACTCTTAAAACTGTTTCCAAGATTTCATTCTTGTCCCCTAACATTTATCCCTTTAAAAGTTATTGCCCCTTGTGCAAAAAACCTTGTTATCGCTACTCCTCCGAAATCGTAGACTTTAGAGACACCAAACCTCCACTAATGTCTTAAGGTCTTTAGGCCTAACTTCACTGTGTAAGTACAAAAGGATCTGAAGACCCTTATATGAGTTATTGCCCTTTAACTTCTTTGTACTTACTATTAAACCATATAACTTGAAAACTATAAGTCGTAGAAGCATGGGGTCAATTGCATTGTGACCATTGACCTTTGACCTTGAATATTTTCAAGGTCAAAGGTCAAGGTCATTCTTTTTTATTTTCATTTTTCCATGCTTTAAGAGAGTTTTGGTTTCTTTTTCATGGAATTTAATTTTTAGGGGTCAGATATAAAACAAATTTGAAATTTAAGATGGAAAGAACTCTTATTGATCTGTGAACAATAAGTCTCCTAGTTTTTTTTAAAAATTGCTTCAAACTTATAAATCTCAACTTTCAAAACGTATTTTTTTTAATGATATTTGGTATTTTGATTCAATCATTCAAATTTCAAATGACCAAAACACTCTGAGTTTGTAGAAGTTTACTTCAAATATCCAAATTATCAAATTTCAAAAACCCTATTTGTTTTTGAAACTATGCTTAAAGTGTTTGTGGTCAAACAAAAGAGGATTTAGATATTCTGAATATTGAACTGATACAGACATAGTTTCAAAATTCAAATAGGTTTGGACATTTGATATTTTAGATATTTGAAGTAAAAATATAAAAACTCAGTGTTTTGGTTATTTAAAATTTGAATGTTTGAACCAAAATTCTTAAATCTAAAACGTTATTAAAGATGAAATTTAGAAGTTAACAGAATTTTTTAAATTTATAAAGACTTAAAACTGTACTGAAATTTAGATTGTTTAGGTCATACGCAAGGTAAATTGAACTTTATTGGGCTCTTCCCTGGAGTTGAAGAGTTCCACTAATTGAAGGACCTGTGTGCAATACTTTTAATGTCTATATATATGGATTTGTACACATCCTCTAAAATAATTTTTGATGGGAAAAAAATCTGGGATATATGCTTTGTATTTTTTGTATATTTTTCTTTGAATAATGCAAAAATTTTAATAATTTGATATCTTCCAAAAACCTCTGATAATGCATGCTGATTTTTTGTCTGTGAACATCTGATGGCAATATCATCTTAAATTAAGAATATCTTGAAAAGTTATCAGTGGGTAAGGTGCCTTGCGTATGTCCTTAAGCGTAAACTTTCCGAAGAAACAGTAGATTAAACAATCAAATGTTTAAAATACCAAAATCGTTTTCGGAAATTCGAATTTTGAGCATTTAAGGTAAAAATCTAAAAACTCAAATATTAAACCTGTTTGGAAATTTAAAAGTTTAGGTTTTTGAACTAAAATATTAATTTTCAATATACGAAATCATTTTGAGTTTTTGAAATTCAGAAATTTGAACTATTATATTAAAATTCTAAAAATCTAAATCATTGTAGATATTTAAACTCTTAAGTGTTACACGGACCGTCTGCATGGGCAATTTACACCGAAATATAAAAAAAAAACCCTTGCTTAGAAACATTTTTATCAAAATCTACGTATTTCGGGAGATGTTTGCTTGACACATATCCTTTCACTTTCACAAATTAACCTTTATCCACAAAAACTGAAAATTTGTATGTTTATTTATTAGATTATGAAAACTAAAAACCAAAAAGATAGTGGAAATCGGGGGAGCAAAACTAGATCATCAGTATTGTCAGTCCGTGCTCGGTTATGTGTGCAGACTAAACAAATTGAACACACCCTGTTTAATATAAACAATAACAGAGCTCATTTCCAGTTAACATGTGTTTAGCTGATAAAGGATAAAATGTCGTTTTCATTGAATTCATAGAATAGATTATGTAAGTTCAAATCATTAAACTGAAGTGAATTTTTTATTACTACAGACATTTTAAAAGAATAAACAATATTATATTTATTTAACTGTGTCCAGGCTCCTTTGAAATCAAAATTGGTGAACCTTGAGACTTTTGTATAGCTAAGAATTTTTTTGGCGAGTATTTATTTTAATGGACAACCATCATGGTAGCTCAGTCTATAGAACCCTTACCTTGCAATCAGAAGTTCGTGGGTTCCAAACCCCTCACCACTGGGCAGAGTCGAAAAAATAGGTAGTATCTCTTCCTTTGCCAAGTGTTCTGCACTTTGAAGTGAAAGTTGTGAATCTTTTGGTTGAGACCTTTAAGCAGAGCCCTTTGTCACGATAAACTTTGATAGGATAAAGATCCCTTCCTTTTCAAAGGTTCTTAGTCCAGAGCAGGTCTAAATTCGAAGTCCTTCATACGACAAGATCCCATCTATGACTTAAACAAATTACAACTAATCAATCATGCAATATTGCAATCTTGAATTTCTCGATCCAAAAGTGAAGGCGGATAAAAAATTGTAATAGTAATGAAATTGTTTTAACTTTATCAGGAAGCTTAGTCGTTAATACAAGTGTCAGACTTGTCGATGGAATATACCCAAGCAATGGCCGAGTTGAGGTCTTCCATTCCGGTGTCTGGGGTACGATCTGTGATGGTAGATGGGATGATATTGATGCCGGGGTTATCTGTGAGATGCTCGGATATCAAAGGTATGTAATTAAAGGTAAATTAAAACAACGATTTGCCAAATTTTCATTTAAAAAAAAAAAGATCAGTGTGAAAACCATAGAATTTACAATAGGCCTACTCATGAACGATGCCATCGAAACCCCTGTCTCATCCACTCACCCGGCAAAAACTTGTCCAGTATCAAATCAACCGGTGCATTTAGACCCCTGTCTCATCCACTCACCCGGCAAAAACTTGTCCAGTATCAAATCAACCGGTGCATTTAGACATATTTACATCGATGTGTTTTTCTAGCAAGCCTAATGTGAAATTGATTTGAAAACCATTTTCGTGTATACTCACGCGTAGAAATATACACGGAGAAAACATGCGTTAACGAGACATCACAATGAGACTGCAGCGACGTTAGTAAAAATGCAACGATATAGGGCAGCGAGAAATTCAAATATTTAGCATATTTTAGTTCCTATAAACATGTAAAATGTAAATATAAAGAATGCTTTTCAGTTTAGTGCTAGCGCGCTTCATGAAATATACCAACGTGACAAGTCTGTCTAATTCACACACCAATAATTCACACTAAACTGAAAAGCATTCCTTAATTGATATACAGGCGTTAGTGTTTTATTTCTTAAGAAATATGAAACATTAGCCAGAGGAAAGCAAAAGTCATCAAGTTTATCACGGAACTTCTCTGATAGTTTTCCATTTACGTCTCTTTTTGGTAAAATATGAATTTATATTATTATTTTCTTTAATGAAATATTTTACACTTTTCTTTTTGCAAAAAAAAAGATAATGAATCATTACTCTTCCCTCTGATTTTCTCCACGTTTGAGGAATATTACAGGTACCTATGTATCATATATTCTTATCATGACATTTATGACCTTATAGTCTAATTTTTTGCAAACTGTGAGGTTTAGAACCATCATTAGATGTATTAAAGATAAAACGTGTGTATCTCAAATATATGTTACCATGATTAAACTTTTGAATTTTGAGGCTCATCATATTCAAATCTTTTAAAATTATCTCTCTCTAACGATGGAGCATAAAACATTGGTCTTTTGACGTGTACTGATGAGACGTGATTAGCTAAAAATTAGGTAAATATTGTCTCTTGATTATACACAAATTATTTTTTTCTATTTGGATATCAGTTAAAGCGTAATCATATCCTTTCTGTATAACTATGAACTATACCCAGATGATTCTTGACAACTTTTCTCAGCAGATTTGTGTTAGTTGTCAACAGACTGTCCTTTGCACTGGCTAACCTCAGATGATTCATGGCAGACACTTTACTCAGATCTAGTTAACGTATTCTCCTAAATTGCTCAAGGTCATTCTCGGAGCAGTCATAGACTGAAATAAGATTTGTCGTTGCATAAAAGGTACTTTAAATGTATCATTATCTATAGTAAGATTCTCGCAACTCAACCTCACTAACATTTTTCAGGCAAAATGCAAGGGCATTTTCCTATGCATACTTTGGTCAGGGAAGTGGACAGATTTGGCTGCACCATGTTGGCTGTAGTGGTACAGAAACAGACATATCCATGTGCTCACATCGGGGATGGGGATCACATTCTTGTACTCATAGGAGAGATGCAGGGGTGTCATGTTTAGGTGATCCATTTAATTTGTTTTAAAAACGTATTTTTCATTCACAACAATTACAAGCTTCTTTTTTCGCATATTTCGTAATAAAATAAGATTATGCAATCATTGAACGTTGGTAAAAGTTTAATTTTGAATTCAAATTCGGATTATTTTTTTTTAGATATCAATGAATGCTTTGATGAACCTTGTCAGAACAATGGAACATGTGTAGACCTCATAATCGGCTACAAATGTCAATGTGTTCCTGGATTCAATGGAACCAACTGCACAAACGGTGATTAAAGTTAAATTGTAAAGCACCAATCTAAATTTGAAAAGCAATATTCATCAATATTACAATAATTGTCATACTGAAAACCATCTCTGGTTTGTTACGTTTTTAAAAATCCATTTGTGATTACTTATTCTTGATCAAGGCAATGTTTAACATAAAAATATATATAGTTGCTCCACGTTAAGAAATATTCAGATATGTCCAAGTCGTGAAATAAATTACATATAAGCCACTTTTGAATACTCTCTCTGAAATAAATTACATAAAATCCAATACTAAATACGTACTCTCTACTTTAAATTTATTTGTCACAGAGGTTAATGATTGTGCTGTGAATCCTTGTCAAAACAATGGAACCTGTGTGGACCTCGTCAATGATTATAACTGCAGTTGTGTTGCAGGGTATAATGGAACAAACTGTGAGCTGAGTAAGTAAATTAATGAAATCAAGACAAATGAAACTATCACATTTTGATAAAGCAGTTTACGAAATTTCTTCTTTTCAATAAGAAATATTTGGAAAGCTATCTTTTAAGTTTTGAAGAATGCCTATGCTTCAAAATATTAAACACACTTAAATTCAGAAAAAGGTAGTTTTCATAAAAATGTTACAGCTATTGACAAATGTTCCGATAGTCCTTGTCAGAACAATAGAACGTGTGTGGACCTCATCGATGGTTATGAATGTAACTGTGTACCTGGATTTAATGGAACCAATTGCAAAGAGGGTAAGTAAATCAAAATAATATGGTATAACGACAAATAATTTTTTTTTTCAAAATTAGTCCTCCTTAACCTAGAGCATTTGTTACAGATATTGATGAATGTGCTGAAAATCCATGTCAGAACAATGGAACATGCCTTGATCTGATCAATGATTACCAGTGTAACTGTGTTGCAGGATTCAATGACAGGAACTGTACAAACAGTAAGTGTATAATAGAGAGAGGATCTATAATTTTGATTTAGGAAAGATTGATTTCTCTTCAAAATACCTTAAAATGTTTATTCAAATTCTATTGAAAATGCTTGTTTCTAACATAATCCAACAATCACTAACCTAGGAGATATCACAACATGACACGTGTTGCACCATACACTACAGCATTTAGTCACAAAAAGAGAGAAACATAAAGAAAGAAGATAAAGGAATGAAATGCTATCCACAGAATAATAAATGTTTCATGGTTGAATTTGAAATTTATCCGCTAGTGGGATTGGGTCTTTTATAATTTTGACTATTGTGCTTTGCACTCATGAAAACGTAAAAGGTTGCCTACTGTCACTATAGAAAGGTTTTTCCTCCTCGATTAAAAGAAAACCCTGACGTTCCCCTGCTACTCTTTGACATTTTCCGGTGTCTTCCTTACTTTCATCTAAGATCCCTTGTAGTTTCTGGCCACGTTTTCTACCTCTTGGCGTCCCCTAACCAACCCAGTGTTACCCCTGTCGACTCCCCGACGCCCCTATAATTTTTGACGTCACTGTGTACTCCCTGATATCCTTTTAGTTTCCCGCGATCCTGCCTTTACGTTGTTATCACTTGACATTTATCTTGACCAAGACAGTGATATATTCGCTCCTGTTAAGACGAAAAGGCATGTCCCATTAGAGAAATAATCTACCGATCTGATAACAAAATATTGTATAATTTGTATATCTGAGTCCTATCTTATGGAATATGTTTACTTTAGATATAAATGAATGTGCTGTGAATCCTTGTCAAAACAATGGAACCTGTGTGGACCTCATCAATGATTATAACTGCAGTTGTGTTGCAGGGTTTAATGGAACAAACTGTGAACTGAGTAAGTAAAAAAAATGAAATTAAGACAAATGAAACTATTGATTACATTTTAGATGTCACAACTTTGTAAATTGTTCATTAAATAAGAAACATTTTTCAATTGATTCATTTCACACGGGAAGTCCATTCTTCAGAACATTCTTTTATAAGATAGAGACACGATTACATAAAAAAAGTTTTTTTCAGACATTGATGAATGTTTCTATGGTCCTTGTCAGAACAATGGAACATGTGCGGACCTGATTAATGATTATGACTGTAGCTGTGTTCCTGGATTTAATGGAACCAATTGCGAGGAGGGTAAGTAAATAAAGGTCTCACACCAGGCTAATTATCACGCCACAGATTAAGACATTTTGTCATGAGAAAAAAGAAGCTTGTTGAATGGAAGAAAATTATTATTCACAGGAATTTTATTTTTTCATTGTTGATAATGGAATATATTTGATTATAAATATATAATATTTTAATATTCACACAACTGTGCTTTGCACTCATAAAAGTAAACAAAGTTGCCTATTGTGAATACTGAAATGTTTTTTCCCTTAGATAAAAAAAATTGCTCAGGACGTTTTCCTTTCAGTCATTGATATTTCCCCATGCCTTTTTGACTTTTTCCTATAATCCCATTTGGATGCTACCCAATCTTGCTACCCTTTGACGACCCCCAACCAAACCCCTGAAACACATTGACGTTCCTGTCTCTATTGCCTGATATAGATATCCCCAGACTAAGTTTCTTACGACTCTGCCCTTATTTATTATCACTTGCTATTTTTCTAAACCAAGACCATGTGATTTGAACTCATGAAAAATAAAAAAAAAATGTTCCAGTAGTTAAATGAAATACGTACCCAATTGCAAAATATGAATATTCTTCAATTCAGAGTCTTACTTTACACAACATATCTGTTTTACAGATATCAATGAATGTGCTGGAAATCCTTGTCAAAACAATGGAACCTGTGTGGACCTCATCAATGATTACAAATGCAGTTGTGTTGCAGGGTTTAATGGAACAAATTGTGAGGAGAGTAAGTATATTCGGGTAATTAAGACAATTGATTAACTTGATCACAGTTTAGATAGCACAACACTGCCAACCGTCCGTTCAATTAGAACTATTTTGATAATGTGATAAAGTGATATTTTTCTCTTTTATGAAATTGTAGGCTTCAAAACATTTAATATTCTTTGTTTAAGGGAGAGATTCATTTTCATTTAAAAACTTATTACAGATATTGATGACTGTTCTGATAGTGCATGTCAGAACAATGGAACGTGTGTGGACCTCACCAATGGTTATGAGTGTAACTGTGTTCCTGGATTTAATGGAATCAATTGCGAAGAGGGTCAGTAAATTAAAATGATATGGTATCCAGATGAATAAAACTATTTAAAAATTAGTGCTCCTTAACCTAGAGCATTTGTTTCAAATTGATGAATGTGCTGAAAGTCCATGTCAGAACAATGGAACATGCCTCGATCTCATCAATGATTACTAATGTAGCTGTATTGCAGGATTCAATGATACGAATTGTACAAACAGTCAGTGTATAAGAGAGAGAAGACTAATAATTTTTATTAAGGAAAGATTGATTTTTCTTGAAGATATCTCTCAAGATTTATTCAAATCCTATTGAAAATGCTTGTTTCGAACATAATCCAACAATCACTAAACTAGGAGATATCACAACTTGATATGTATGGCACCATATACTACAGCATCTAGTCACAAAAAGAGAGGGGCATCAAGAATAAAGATAAAGGAATGAAATGCCATCCACAGAAAAATAAATGTTTTATGGATGAATTTGAAATCCTCCGCTAGTAGGATTCGGTCTTTTATAATTTTGACTACTGTGCTTTGCACTCATGAAAACGTAAAATGTTGCCTAGTGTCACTACAAAAAAGGTTTTTCCTCTTCGATTAAAAGTAAACCCTGAGGTTCCCCTGCTACTCTTTGACATTTTCCGTGTCTTCCTGATTTTTACCTAAGATCCCTTGTAGTTGTTCCTGGCCACGTCTTTTTTTCACCTCTTGGCGTCCCCTAACCAATCCAGTGTTACCCCTTTCCTCTCCCTGATGTCCCTATAATTTTTTGACGTCACTGTGTACTCCCTGATATCCTTTTAGTTTCCCACGAGCCTGCCTTTACGTAATCATCACTTGACATTTATCTTGACCAAGACAATAAGATATTCGCTCCACTTAAGATGAAAAGGCATGTCCCATTAGAGAAATAATCTACCGATCTGATAACAAAATATTGTATAATTTGTATATCTGAGTCCTATCTTATGGAATATGTTTAATTAAGATATAAATGAATGTGCTGTGAATCCTTGTCAAAACAATGGAACCTGTGTGGATCTCATCAATGATTATAACTGCAGTTGTGTGGCAGGGTTTAATGGAACAGACTGTGAGCTGAGTAAGTAAATTAATGAAATTAAGACAAATGAAACTATCACATTTTGATAAAGCTTTTTACAATAATTTTTTCACTCAATAAGAAATATTTGGAAAGTTATCTTTAAAGCTTGAAATATGCCTATGCTTCAAAATATTAAACACACTAAATTTAGAAAAAGGTAGTTTTCATAAAAATGTTACAGATATTGATGAATGTTCTGATAGTCCTTGTCAGAACAATGGAATGTGTGTGGACCTCATTAATGGTTATGACTGTAGCTGTGTTCCTGGATTTAATGGAACCAATTGCGAAGAGGGTAAGTAAATAAAAATGATATGGTATGATCATAAATAAAACTATTTTCAAAATTAGAACTCCTTAACCTAGAGCATTTATTACAGATGTTGATAAATGTGCTGAAAATCCATGTCAGAACAATGGAACATGCCTTGACCTCATCAATGAATACCAATGTAACTGTGTTGCAGGATTCAATGATACGAATTGTACAAACAGTAAGTGTATAAGAGAGAGAGGTCTCATAATATTTATTTTGGAAAGATTGATTTATCTTCAAGATACCTTAAAATGTTTATTCAAATCCTATTGAAAATGCTTGTTTCGAACATATTCCAACAATCACTAAACTAGTAGATATCACAACTTGATACGTATTGCACCATATACTACAGCATTTAGTCACAAAAAGAGAGAAGCATAAAGAATAAAGATAAAGGAATGAAATGCTATCCACAGAAAAAATAATGTTTCATGGTTGAATTTAAAATTCTCCGCTAGTAAGATTGGGTCTTTTATAATTTTGACCACAGTGCTTTGCACTCATGAAAACGTAAAAATTGCCTAGTGTCAGTATAGAAAAGTTTTTCCAATTCGATTACAAGAAAACCCTGACGTTACCCTGCTACTCTTTGACATTTTTCCGGGTCTTCCTGATTTTCATCTAAGATCCCTTGTAGTTGTTCCTAACCACGTTTTTTAACCTCTTGGCGTCCCCTAACCAATCCAGTGTTACCCTGTCGACTCCCTGATGTCCCTATAAATTTTGACGTCACTGTGTTCTCCCTGATATCCTTTTAGATATTCGCTCCACTTAAGATGAAAAGGCATGTCCCATTAGAGAAATAATCTACCGATCTGATAACAAAATATTGTATAATTTGTATATCTGAGTCCTATCTTATGGAATATGTTTACTTTAGATATAAATGAATGTGCTGTGAATCCTTGTCAAAACAATGGAACCTGTGTGGATCTCATCAATGATTATAACTGCAGTTGTGTTGTTGGGTTTAATGGAACAAACTGTGAGCTGAGTAAGTAAAAAAATGGAATTAAGACGAATGAAACTATTGATCACATTTTAAATATCACAACTTTGTAAATTGATCATTAAAGGTCAAGTACGGAGATTTTTATAAAATTGGAATAATATATGCATAATTGTCTACCGGTCTCATATGATTTAAATTCCCATAGCTGTTTAATTGAAAACCGCCTGGCATGACTTCTGCTGCGCGATTAAAAATTACCTGGGCTATCAATATTTTTTTAGTGACGCGAGTTATCGCCCCTAATGTATTACGTCATCAGAGACAACTTTTGACTGCCGCACTGAGCGAGAGAAAGACAGATTAGGTGTTTACTGGTTGTTTACAAGTTCTTTTCAAAAATCCTTTCTAGGGTTATGGTGCAGTGCGCAGTTTTGAATTGTTATGTAATATTAATACAGAGTGTTAAATTTATTTCTTTTCTCGAGCGACCCAAAAGAGGTAAGAGCACACAGTATACATGTACAGTCGTTTAACCGGTAACGAATATTTGCCAGTATCGAATATTTTTCTTAATTAAATTTTCTAGAAAAACATAAAGACGGGTTAAAAAAAATCTCACAGGGTAAATACAATAAAAGGATGATTATTCAATCCCTGTGTTGTGTTTTGTATTATCTGCATCATTATTTCCCACAGTGTTTACAATTTGAAGCAATGACCTAGATTTTAACACGCGGAAATGCAAGTAAAAGAAAACGAATTGTAAACAAATTCATCTAAATAATTTTTTCCGATATTTTCGATCCAGCTTGAGCATGTTATCAATATTTAGTGTAAATATAACATGATAGAATATTAAATGAAACAATAAATGACTTTTAAATGAAATTAAACATCCAAACTTACCACGCGTTGTTTTCTTAGTTACAGTCGTTTGGCCAGTTCCGGATTTTGGCCAGTTCCGAATAATTAGTAATGTAAGGACTGATAATTAATAAATTCAACGGTGTAAAAATAAATTGTTTCTATGGTAAGAAGGCTTATTTAATAGTGTTTGAATTATGCGAAGTTTTGATTTTTTTTACCCTCGGTTCGGTTTCGTTATCGTACTCGAAACAGTCGACATAGTTTTACAACGCAACAAACGTTAATCACCGCGACGCGCGAGTCTGAAGAAAAACCTCTGTAGATTTATAAATTTTGCACATAAAACTACGTTCCAGGTATCAAAAGTAAGTTTGATATGTGCTCTAACATATACTAAAAACTTGTCAATAATAAATATTTAGAACACTGGTAGATATCGAAATATTTTCGTCTTCTTATTTTACCAGTTCCGAATACCCATTTTAAACACTTTTATAAATTCACTCTTCGTTGTTTTCTTCATTGTAAGCCTGATCTATTATATCCCCGCTTGTAAAACAGGAAGAAGGGGGTATATAGTAAAGGAATGTTTGTCCATCCACCCGTCTTTATGTCTGTCCGTGCGTCTGGCTGTACGTCCGTCCGTCTGATATGCTCTAAGATATCCATTTCTTATCCGCAACCCCTCTTCTACCACTGAATGAAGTTTAATAAAGCTTCACAGAATTTAATGAGTCTTTCACAGAATCTTTGTTTAACAGTGCCAAAGTAAAACTATTTTATTTTTGGATCAGGCACATAATTTGGGCTCCCTGAGAAAAACATAGATACCGCAACTCTTTGTAATTGAAAGGTTTATCCATCTCTAATCCGCAATTCCTCCTATACCACTGAATAATATTCAATGATACTTTTACAGATTCTTGATTACATTGTGACATAATGAACTTTTAAACTTTTATTTTACTTTTTGATCTGACACTAATTTCGGGTCTCCCAGAGCAAAACATGGAATTTGTCTTAAATAATCATAAAGAAGGTGTGGGGTATCATTAAAATGAGCTCAGTGCCCACAGTACATCTAGTTTCTCTTCAACCTTTCACAACCTTTGGAAATACAAATGATATATTGGTAAGAAATTAATTTAACTTTTCTTAGGCATGCCAATGGATAACATCCGGGACGTATATTTTTTAATTTAGGGTTGAATTGAATAAGAATCTCTGGGCTATCCGGAACTCGTCGGCTTATTCGTAACTGGTAAAAATGACACCTATGGTAACTTGCGAAATAAATTTTTTTGAAGGCAGGATAAATTTTTATGAAACAATATTTGATTCCACAAGTCATCGAACTACCTTGACAAAACACTTAAATTTTGAAATAATGTCTAGTATATTTATAGTTCAGTCGAATCGGTTTCTTATTCGGAACTGGCCAAACAACTGTACGAATCACGGATTTTTGAAGAACGAAATATGCCGTTTTACGGGATGCAAAAACAAGAAAAGCTTAGAAATACAAATTAAACAACAACAAAGAACATTTGGAAATTCAAAGATGTGGGTTGTGTGCAAGACGTAACTAGAAACCGATTCGTTACTGGTAAAATGACTGTACCACATCGTCTGTGTACAGCGCATTAACAAACATCCGCAAAATTTCAATACATGAATTTATAATATTTAGTTAATCTATCTGTAAGCAAGTAGAGAAAAAAATACTTACGTATCTGGAAAATATAAGGACCATACGCATTATTATTTCAAGCCAGATCAATTAATTTTTTGTGTATGGGACAGGCATATCGGGGAGGTGGAGATTTATTGATTTTGCACTGAAAAAAAAATGCAGAGAGCGGATTGTATTCTTAAAATACTAGCATATATATTATGATCTAATGTTTTTTAGTTAACTTGGATTTTGTTTTAAAAATTATAATATATTTACCCTGTCTCGTTTATTTTTCAAAACACTCGAACAAAGATAAGACACAGGAGTTCAATAAAATCGCTACATTGCAACAAATTCCATCTCACGACTATCACTGCTTTTCATCTGTCGGGTGCTCATTACCGCAACATCTTCCGAAATCACAAAACCTTCACATTGTGAAATTGGCGATTGCACAGAGTATGTGTTCAAAACCATAAATTCACTCACAATGTCGTCAAGGTACAAGTAAAATTACGGGGTTTTTTTTGTTTTTTTTTTATAAAAAGTTGGAGAGGGGGAAGCATGACAATCTAAATTGAAATGAAGGACATAAAGTCACGAAAGGTTTATTCATAGTTCTATATGTGAAGTTCCTAGATCCTCTGCAGGATTGTTCATAGTTATAGGTTTCTATGGTGAGACTGGAGAGGGACTAGTAATGATGGGGAATCCCCACAGGCGCCTGAAGTATGGCCATTCTCTAAACTGAAAAACGGACAATCTGCTTGCATAGAACGACATATAGATGTGATTGACAGGGAAGTTTTATATTTTTGAGATATTTTACGGTCTTAAAATTTTTTTTTATTAAAAAAAAAGGGGGGTATCGATCCATACTTCAGGCGCATGTGCAAAAACTTTAAACGCACCGTAAAAATAGAGTGACCAATGTCACACTACTAGTATATCTTAAGTTTAACAGGAACTCTTGGGAAAATGCTGAAAAAATGAAAGCTATTTTTTTTTTAAATAATAATGCCACGACGACGAAGATTTTGCTGCTCCGTGACTTTATGATATGTCCTGATAAATCACCAAAAATTGATACCAATTTACAATATTTTGATATGAAATTTTGAAGACCGTATAGGTAAAGAATCGTTTATATTAAATGTGACATTTTGCCTCATTATGCCATCATTTTTTTTTCTGCGCAACCAGTCCACGTAATTTTTGAACGGCAATCGTAATATCTATAGCAGGATTCTCTTGTTGTTTTATTTAGATTTCGGAGATTAATTTCCAAAAATTTAAATGCCCCCTTTTTATTAAAAAAATGAGACATGTTTGTATGCTGAATATTTAGGGTTTTTTTCCATTATTTTGATTGAAATAGGTTGGGGGGGGGGGGATTTGAAGCAACGAGTTATTTGCTGATCGCTTTTAACTTTGCTAAATTGTTTACATGGTTTCACAGCTGACTATCAATACTCATCGAGTCTACTAGTTTATTAATAAGTAATCTAACGAACAAAACAATGTATTTAACATAGATGCAAATAATTCGCTCAAGGTTTCGATTTTCATGTTGAACGTTTTTGAATATCTGTTTTTAATTTATTTTCAATACAAAAAACACAACAAATCATTGCTTCTTAGAGATTTTCCCGATTTACTTTCATTATTCTCGGATTCTTACTTCAATGACATATCCATGAAGGCAGGCCTAACATATTCTGATTGCTTCGTAATGGGCTCAAACTTAATTGTTTGAATCTGTAAACTCAAGTTTATCTTCGAGTTTACCGTCAATAACACGGTTTAGCGTTAAAACAATTCATTTTATTCAGTTATTGGCTGTTTATAGAATAGCGCCTATACAGCAATTGTCTCTGATGACGTCATGAAAAAGAGCGATAACTCTATCACCCATATCTATAAATTACGATATTTGAACAGGTATTTTGCGTCTATATCTGGATTTTTTCATAAAACAAACACACCACAAACTTTCATTTAATGCTTTTAATGAATTATAAACATTATTTTTAAGATCTATTTTTACCTTACTTGACCTTTAAATAAGAAACATTTTTCAATTGATTCATTTCACATGGGAATGTCCATTCTTCAGAACATTCTTTTCATAAGATAGAAACACGATTACCTCAAAGAAGTTTTTTTCAGATATTGATGAATGTTCCTATGGTCCTTGTCAGAACAATGGAAAATGTTCGGACCTGATCAATGGTTATGACTGCAGCTGTGTTCCTGGATTTAATGGAACCAATTGCGAGGAGGGTAAGTAAATAAAGGTCTCACAGCAGCCTAATTATCACGCCACAGATTTAGACATTTTGTCATGAAAGGAAAGAAACTTGTTGAATGTGAATGGAAGAAAATTATTATTCACAGGAATTTTATTTTTTCATTGTTGATAATGGAATGTATTTGATTATAAATATTTAATATTTTAATATTCACACAACTGTGCTTTGCACTCATAAAAGTAAACAAGGTTGCCTATTATGAATACTGAAATGTTTTCTCTTAGATAAAAAAAATTTCTCCCGACGTTCTCCTGTCAGTCAATGATATTTCCCCGTGTCTTTCTGACTTTTTCCTATAATTCCATTTGGATGCTGACCACCCTTCCTACCCTTTGACGCCCCCTAACCAAACATTGATACACATTGACGTTCCTGTCTCTATTGCCTCATATAGATATTCCCGGACTAAGTTTCTGACGACTCTGCCCGCGTTCTTATCAGTTGACATTTTACTTAACCAAGACCATGTGATTTGAACTCATGAAAAATAAAAAAAAAATGTTCCAGTAGTTAAATGAAATACGTACCCAATTGCAAAACATTGAATATTCTTCAATTCAGAGTCTTACTTTACACAATATATATCTTTTCTACAGATATCAATGAATGTGCTGGAAATCCTTGTAAAAACAATGGAAGATGTTTGGACCTCATCAATGATTACAACTGCAGTTGTGTTGCAGGGTTTAATGGAACAAATTGTGAGGAGAGTAAGTATATTAAGGTAATTAAGAAAAATGATTAAATAGATCACAGTTTAGATAGAACAACACTGCCAACCGTCCGTTCAATTAGAACTATTTTGATAATTTGATAAAGTGATATTTTTCTCTTGTATGAAATTGTAGGCCTTAAAACATTTAATATTCTTTGTTTAAGGGAGATATTCATTTTCATTCAAAAATGATTACAGATATTGATGACTGTTCTGATAGTGCATGTCTAAACAATGGAACGTGTGTGGACCTCATCAATGGTTATGAGTGTAACTGTGTTCCTGGATTTAATGGAACCAATTGCGAAGAGGGTCAGTAAATAAAACTGATATGAGATGAAGAATAATGAAACTATTTCAGAATATTTCCATTACTAATTTTTTTTCTCTATAATAACTCTTTGAAAGTTGTCGGAGTTTATTTCTTGATAATTCTGCCGGAATGTAAATTAGGCAGATCGATAGGTCAGGAGCTAAGGAGGCCTAAAATGCATGAAAATCTCGTGTGCATCTGTCTCTGTGTCTGACGCTAAGGAGGCAAAATGTGCACGTAAATCTCGTGCAGCTGCCTATGTGTTTGACGTCATTGGGCGAGGACTATTGAAATTGGCATGGAAGTTCTCGTGTAATTTAAGTCTATGTCTATATTTTTAAAGTCTAAATCTACCATTTTATTTCACAATGAAATGAAAATATAAGGAATCACTGCCTAGTTAGGAGAGTATGCCAGGGACATCAACAATAGTGGGAAACATGGGATAATTTTAGCATAACGAGCTTCGCTCGTTATGCAAATTATCCCATGTTTCCCACTATTGTTGATGCCCTGGTATAGTCTCCTAACTAGACAGTGATTCCTTAAATAAGTTATGCTTAATCTAGAACATGTTTAACAGATTTTGAAGAATGTGCTGAAAATCCATGTCAGAACAATGGAACATACATTGATCTCATTAATGATTACCATTGAAACTGTAAAAGGATTCAATGACACTTATTGTCTTAACAGTAGATATTCCCTTTTGAAAAGGTTACATATAGGCTTTCATTAAAGAATAAAAATACGTTTTAATTTCTTAAGACATTGACGAATGTGCCAGTGATCCCTGTTACAATAATGGAACATGTCTAGACCTCATAAACGATTTTAAGTGTATTTGTTTACCTGGATTTAATGACACGAACTGCAGAAATGGTAATAATAAATGATTTATAGACTTACCAAACGCTTTCTTAAGAAACAGGTGTTATGGGTCAGAATAACCCTAAATGCCAGCAAAGATCAATCACACAGTTTAAACTTAACAATAATTTATTTACAGTAATATACAAATCATTAAGTACAAACTTAGCAAAAATCTAAAAATACATACATCAGAGTGTCCGTTGCTGCACACAATGTCCCAGTGAAAATATGTCCCAGTTGTAACTCAATGGTGCTCATACGACAAAAGTCTCTATGCATCGAATTGACAGGGTATTTATACAGTATTATAAATCTAGAATATTCTAGAAGTTGTAAGTACATGATATTACTGGAAAGTTCTGGACATACACAAAGTTCAGGAATGTTCTAGAAACAATGACCGAACATATTGACCACTCTGGAATGTTCAAGAAACTTAATGTTACTAATAATAGACATGATGAAACAATACAAATATAACACACCTCACAACACCTCCCCCCTTAAAAAGTTTGAATGTCAATGAAAAACATATGTACATTAATACAAAAATCTAATTTGTTTATGATACTCTGGACAAGGCATCTGCAATAACATTGTCTTTGCCTTTGATATGCTTAATTGTTATGTTGTATTCTTGTAACAACAAACTCCATCTAGTCAGTCTTTGATTCTTGTTTGACAATTTATGCAAAAATGTCAGGGGGTTGTGATCCGTATATACAAGAATTGGATGCAAAGTAACATTCAAATAAACATCAAAATGCTGTAAGGCTAACAACAAAGCAAGGCATTCCTTTTCAATGGTGGAATAGTTTTGCTGACATTTTGTAAGTTTCTTTGAAAAATAAGAAACAACTCTATCTACATTATCACTATGTTCTTGAAACAAAGCTGCCCCGATTCCAACATCACTAGCATCAACAGTAAGCTTAAATTGCTTAGAAAAATCTGGAGTTGACAGAACTGGATTGCTCATAAGGACAGATTTGATTTTATGAAACGATTTTTCACAGTCCTTTGTCCATTCAAAGTTAACCCTCTTTTGTAAAAGATTTGTAAGTGGACTAACTACTGAGGAAAAATTTGGACAAAATTTTCTGTAAAACCCAGCCATGCCCAAAAACCTCATTAACTCTTTCTTGTTTGTAGGAATCGGGAACTTTGCAATAGCTTCCACTTTAGCCATAATGGGTGTAACATAACCTTGACCTACTCTATGACCTAAATACTCTACATAAGCATGACAAAATTCGCTCTTCTCAAGGTTCACAGTTAAGTTTGCTTTAGCTAAAATGTCAAATAAAGCACGCATGATTCGGAGATGTTCGTCCCATGTGTCGCTGTATATGACGACATCATCAATGTAGGCCTCGCATCCCTCGAGGTCTTGAAGGAGGGAGTGAATCATCCTTTGGAATGTAGCCGGTGCGTTTTTCATGCCAAAAGGCATTACTTTATACTGGTAAAGTCCATCTGGTGTAGCAAAAGCAGATATTTCTTTTGCTCTTTCTGTTAACGGTACTTGCCAGTAGCCTTTCAACAGGTCAAATTTACTGACAAATTTGGCGTTTCCAATGCGGTCAATACAGTCATCGATTCTAGGTATTGGAAATGAATCAGTTTTGGTAACAGAATTCACCTTTCTATAGTCTGTACATAATCGGTACGAACCGTCCTGTTTTGGTACAAGAATACATGGTGAGCTCCAATCACTTTTACTAGGTTCAACAATGTCATTGTCCAACATGTACTGCACTTCCCTTCTTAGGTACTGCAATTTTATTGGATTCAGACGGTACGGATGTTGTTTGATAGGCAGAACGTCACTCACTATGACATCATGACAAGCTGCATTAGTTTTCTTTGGAACATCCGAAAAGATTTGATGATACTCATTCATCAAGTTTTTAACTTGTTCTTTTTGGTGAATGTTCAAATGTCCAAGTTTGGCATCCAAATTAGCCAAAACTTCTGAGTTTTTCAAACGAACACTCTGATTACAATCTTTCTCATTCATCTCTACACTCGTATCACTTTCAATACAATTTTGAACAGTCTTAGCATTGGCTAAAGTGGAAACTGGTTTTACAGAATTTCGGTCACACCTTTCAAAATACTCTTTTAACATGTTAATGTGACAAACCCGTTTCTCTTTACGTCGACCTGGTGTCTTAACTACATAGTTTACATCACTGATCTTGCTTTCAATTTCATAAGGGCCATAAAATCTGGCCTGTAAAGGATGACCAGGAATAGGTAAAAATACAAGAACCTTATCACCTGGCTTAAACACCCTATTTCTGGCATCTTTGTCATACCACATTTTCATTTTCATCTGAGAATTCTTCAAATTGTCTTGTGCTAATTTACAAGCATTGTAAAGTTTTTCTTTGAAATCAGACACATAATCTAAAAGATTAAGATCAGTAGTCTCAGTCAGCCACTTTTCCTTCAACAATTTCAAAGGACCTCTAACTGTATGACCGAACACCAATTCAAAAGGACTGAACCCAAGAGACTCCTGGACTGCTTCTCGTGCAGCAAATAGTACAAGATGAACCCCTTCATCCCAGTCTTTTTCATACTGGTAACAATAGGTCTTCAGCATTGTTTTTAGGGTTTGATGAAAACGTTCTAGCGCTCCCTGGGACTCAGGATGATAAGCAGTTGATCTATATTGCCTTATACCCAACTCATGCATGACTTGCTGGAACAACCCCGACATAAAATTTGAGCCTTGATCCGACTGAATTGCCTTGGGTGCTCCTACAAAACTGAAAAACTTGGTTAGGGCCTTAACTATGCTCTTTGCCTTTATATTCCTAAGAGGTATGGCTTCAGGGAATCGAGTGGATGTACACATAATGGTAAGTAAATACTGGTTCCCAGATCTGGTCCTAGGCAAAGGTCCTACACAATCCACCAACACTCGACTAAACGGTTCTTCAAAAGCTGGAATTGGTTGGAGAGGGGCGGATGGTATCTTCTGGTTCGGTTTACCTACCATCTGACAGACATGACACGACTTACAAAACTCAGAAACATCCTTCCTTAGCTTAGGCCAATAAAAATGACTCAAAATCCTATTATAAGTCTTATTGATACCTAAATGACCAGCCATAGGTGTATCGTGAGCTAAACTCATGACATCTCGACGATAAGCAGCTGGGACCACTATCTGGTGAACAACACGCCACACTTCATCTGGGGAAGCGTCAGGTGGTCGCCATTTTCGCATAAGGATGCCATCTTTCATATAGAAGCATTCTCCAACTTTAGTAGCCTCTTCTGGTGGAAGTGCCCTCTTACTAAGTTGAATGATATCTGGGTCTTTATGTTGTTCAGAGAGTAAACGTTCTCGGCTGAGGATGTCCTTGCCTTGGCTAACTAGTGGATGCAACTCATCATCCTCACCACCAAATTTTGGTAACAGTTCTTTCTTCTCTTGCTTCTTGATATTGTGTGGTTCCATGCTTGTTTGAGTGCCATCAAGGTCAGATAAGAAAGTGTCATTCAAATCAATATCAACAGAGGAATTCGTCTCGTCAAAGGCTTGAGTATGGTCTGCCTCCATTTCTCGTCTTCTGGCCATCGCTCTAGTAACAGCACAGGCTGGATAAATGTCATCATCTTCATCATCGCACATGACATCTGGAGTGATTTTCTCACAAACTATAGGATCTGGTACAACTTTTCCACCAGCTAAATCGTTGCCTAGCAACAAAGAAATGCCTGGAACGGGAAGAGTAGGTCGAACACCTACGATAACAGGTCCAGTAACTAAATCTGACTTCAAACTAATTCTATGCAGGGGAACATCAATGACGCCTAGCTCCACACCCTGTAATAAAACTGACCCACCAGTAGAAGTCTGCTCAGACAAAGGAAGCACGCCCTCTAACAATAACGTCTGTGCAGCACCAGTATCTCTCAAAATCTGGACAGGTTTTATTTCGCTAGAGTCACCGAGTGAAACAAATCCCTGAGACATAAAGGGCTTATAATCCTCCATAGAATCAATAGAACTGGACTGTGAACCCTGGACATCAGGAGTGTCAGAACAAATCGAAACTAAGGCTTCTCTATCACCTCTAACTGCCGCGCAAGCATGTGGTTGAGTTTTATCAAAGTCATTTTTTCTCTTAAGTTTAAAGCATTCACTGATCAGATGACCTTTTTTCTTACAATAACTACAAGTAGGAAGCGACCCTATTCCAGAAGATCCTTCAAAACGTCCTGGACCGGACTTAGAACCACCTTGGGATGGAGACTGGGAACTTGTGAAAGACTGAGACCCTGAACCACTCTTTTTATATGTGTCTGAATTTGTAGAATTACTGCTAGTCTGAGATCTTGATACAAAATTCTTTTTATGAGACAGAGCATAAGTATCAGATATGACTGCTGCCTCTTCAAGAGTTTTCACATTCTTATCTTCTAGATGTGTTTTCAAATCTTGAGTAACACATTCCTTAAACTCTTCTACCAGGATGACTTGGCGCAAATTAGCAAAAGTTTTATCAAGTTTCTTAGATCTAAACCAGTGATCAAATAAATCTTCTTTCTCTCGTGAAAATTCAACAAATGTTTGATTATCAAACTTTCTATACTTTCTGAACTTTTGTCTATATGCTTCAGGTACTAATTCATATGCTTTTAATATTGCTGCTTTGACCTTCTCATAGTCTGAACTTTCAGCTACCCCTAGTGCAGAGTATACCTCAGCTGCTTTGCCAACCAGTACACTTTGTAACATTGTTGACCAAACGTGTTGTGGCCATTTAAGATTTTCTGCGACTTTCTCGAATTGGGGAAAATACTTGTCTACAGATTTTTCTTGAAATTTCGGAACTAACCTAATATTTTTTGCTGCATCAAATTCATTCTTGACAAATGAGGGTTCTGAATTCTGCTGTAATCTTAATTTCTCTAACTCAAAGTGCTCTTGTCTTTCTAATTTGTCTAATTCAAATTTCCGTTCACGCTCTCGTTCTTCTCTTTCTCTTTCTCGTTCTTCCCTTTCTCTTTCTCGATCTTCTCTTTCTAATTTTTCTCTTTCTAATCGCATTTTCTCTAACTCTAATTGAAACTGATAGTCTGCCATTTTATAAGAGCCTAACTCTGATCTAACTGTATATTCTGGAAGTTCGTATTTTTCAAAGATGTTTTCATCTACAAGTTTGTTTGCAACCTTAATTCTAATGTCTTGCTTTCTCTGTGAGGATTTAACTTCTAACCCAAAATGCATACCTAATGCGATCAAGTCATCCTTTTTTAACGAATCAAAAACCTGAACACTTGGTGAACTTAGAAAGTCTGTGACCGAAAACACCATGTTGATTTCTGCTGGCTTATAATCAAATTTAACGGTTCAATAAACAAAATTTTGACAATAAACTGCAAAAGTGCAAAAAAAAATTCTTTATCCCGGACGAGCCCCCAATTCTGTTATGGGTCAGAATAACCCTAAATGCCAGCAAAGATCAATCACACAGTTTAAACTTAACAATAATTTATTTACAGTAATATACAAATCATTAAGTACAAACTTAGCAAAAATCTAAAAATACATACATCAGAGTGTCCGTTGCTGCACACAATGTCCCAGTGAAATTATATCCCAGTAATACGTACCTCAATGATGCTTGTAAGACAATCGTATCTATGCATCGAATTGACAGGATATTTATACAGTATCATCAATCTAGAATATTCTAGAAGTTGTAAGTACATGATATTACTGGAAAGTTCTGGACATACACAAAGTTCAAGAATGTTCTAGAAAATTACCTAACATATTGACCACTCTGGAATGTTCAAGAAACTTAATGTTACTAATAATATACATGATGAAATAATACAAATACAACACATCTCACAACACAGGCTTTTCATCAAAATGCAACATAAGGCTGTATAGTTTGCAATCGTCTTCTAATTCACCTATTTTATTTACCTTATCAAATTCTAAATTTGAAATCACAAGATTTTACCAAAATCAACAGCTTAAAAACTTATGACTTTTCAACTTTATACCCAACCATTCCCCACCAGAAATTAAAGTCCAGGCTTTTTGATACCATTGATAGCTGCTTTGTCAATACAAATGGAACTCGTTAATGCACTAACCTTGTCATTGGTCTTTGGCAAAGTCATTTTATTAAAAAACATTCTGATTGTAAACACAAATACTCTGAAGATGACATCAGAAAGATGATTGAGTTTTTGATTGACAATATGTGTGTCGTATTTGGAAACCAGATCTTCCAAAAATCTATTGGAATTCCCATGGGCACCAATTACGCCCCGTTATAAGCAGGGCTATTTTGTTTTCAAAAGAAGCAGAATTTGTGCAAAATCGTATGAGCCAAAAGAAGAAAAAATTACTGTGTCCTTATATTAGAGAACACCAAACACGTAACGAACGAATATCTGTTTTACGAACGGTAAAGTTGTTTACTTTGTGATTACCTGTGTAACTGACGAATCGCACGGACAAATTACACGTATAGAAAAATTAAAATTATTTGTCAATTTGATAAGTATAATCGCTTTGGTGTTCCATGTACCTGTATGTTATAAATATATGTATATGTTCAGGTGTGTATTTATTGATTCCTTTCAATTAACTTTTAATAAATGAAAATTTATTCATATTATAATAAAGCATCGGCAGACCAGAGCGGGGTTTCGAGAGTTTGTACTGTAACCCCCCTTTTTATTTTTGTACAGAGAGAATGAGATCTAGAGAGAGAGGGGGGGGGAGAGAGAGAGAGAAAATAGCTTTTCTGTAATATAGATATTTATACGTCTTATCATTTTAAAAAAAAATCGCTGTCCTTTCTGCTCGCTATATCTGTAGATTTTCGCGTATTTGCCTTCCTCCGTTTACCTTCACAACCCCGTCTAAAGGCTCCGAATATCCACAAGCTATACCATTTTTGGACCATCTTCAGAAGTATGCATAGATATTCTTAATCAATACAGAAAAATGTTAAAATATTCCTGTGGTATGCAGAAGGAGGGGGGTCACTTTTTCTGAGAATAATCTTTTGCTGCAGTTTTAAATCATTATAATAATTTGTTTTGGAATCTCCCTCCACATCTTTTGTTGCCGGAAAATACGCTGATTCAAGATTGAAAGTAATGTACCGAACAGAAAAGTGACACAAAGCCCCCCTCTACCCCCTCCCAAGTTTAAAGTGTTGTGCATAGGTTTTTTTGTTTTCTTTTTGTTTGTTTTATTTTTTTTTTGCTTGTCAAATGTTTTGGAGTCCACCCTTCTTATAAATGAAGAGGCCATTGTGTGATTCTATGTATGAGTGCTGGATACACCGACCTGGAACCCCCCCCCCCCCCCCATTTTTTTTTCAAAAATTGCTGGATGTCCTTGTTTATTACGATAATGTCTTATATATGGCACACCAAATTCACAAAAATGAGCTAAGCATAGTTTCACAGTTGATAAACTAGGTTTATCTGTTGTAAACTATAGTTTACGGACTGTAAACTATAGTTAACAAGTTGAACGTTAATATATACGTATTTTACATCTGTAAACCATGGTTAACGCGATAATCTGTTCCAGAACCGTAAACTAAACTTAACAATGGAACAATCATTTGCGGTTGCAAAACATAGATTATCTGATAAATACAGTTTCATGCACGATTTGTAAACTATGGTATACAGCTCTTAACTACAGTTCACGATCTGATAAATATAGTTTCACACGATTTGTGAAACTATGATTAACAACTTTTAACTATAGTTCACGATTGTAAGTTATAGTTTACAGACGTGAATCTATGTTTATCAACAAAATCTATTGTTAACGTTTTCTTACAAACAGATAAACTTACATTTAGCATTCGTAAACTATAGTTAACAACTGTTAAATATAGTTTTACAGATGAAAACTATAATTAACCAATTGTTAACTATAGTTTACGGTTTTTAAACTATAGTTTACAGTTGATAAATCTAATTTATCAAGTGTGAAACTACATGTTTAGCTCATTTTTGTGAATTTGGCGTGCCATACTTACAGGCCGTAACAATTATCAATACGACGCTTTGCAGGAGCTGATAACAATTTTTAAAACAATATATGCAAGTTCCCCATTAGGGTGTCGATATAGGGAACCCGACATAAATATGATAACCGTATATTGGTCGTTCATATCTGAAATATGTACTAGCAGTTAAACTGTCTAAATATGAATTCAGCGGCGGATCCAGGTATTTCAAAACATGTGGGGGGGGGGCGCAGTAGAAGACTTGGAAGTCTGGGGGCTGCATTAAAGCCCCAGTGGGTCCAGGACAAAACCCTGGTGGAGATCCAGGGGCGCGATCCAGGGGCAAAGCCCCCCGGAAACTGAGGAAATCTATGATATATTAGAGGTGTTTTTCTGTTGATTTGAAGATAATACAAACAAAATTAAACAATCAAATGAGGGAGGGGGCGCACACCCGGCGCGCTTGTGCTGGATCCGCCCTAGTTAAATAATTACAAAATACGAAAATATAAATATAAAGCGAGTGATGGTATTTATAAACTAGTAATACGGTTAATATCGTCGAGATACGTTCGTTCGTTCCGTGTTTGGTGTTCTCTATTAAGATATACCGACGACGTATTGTCAATTTACAACGGTAATTTCCATTCCTTTGTCGATACAATCTATCCTGGTGAGCTTTAGATAAAATTTATCACAGGGTCTGACACATCTGTTTCAGACTTAGATATTTTACTTGAAAAAGACGTTAATGGTAAATTAACAACCAAACTCTATGATAAACCTGATGACTTTCACTTTTCAATCATCAACTTCCCTTATTCAATATCAGCAATCTACCTTCATCACCTGCATACGGATTTTATTTATCTCACTTAATTCGATACGCAAGAACATGTTCTACATACGAGCAATTTCTAAAACGAGGTAATTATTGACAAACATAATGAAACAAGAATTTCAGCAAGCTTGTTTAAAGTCATCATTTTTTAAGTTCTATGGTCGAGCCCCGTGGGGATTCGGGTTAGAATAGGTCCTCAGTACCCCCTTGCTTGTCGTAAAAGGCGACTAAATGGGGCGGTCCTTCGGGTAAGACCGTATAAACCGAGGCCCGTGTCACGGAAGTACGATCTCGACCATGTGCTATTAAATTATAAGACGTGTTTTCAACCACATGTAGCCCCGTGGATATCCGGGTTAGAATAGGTCCTCAGTACCCCTTGTTTGTCGTAAAAGGGACTAAATGGGGCGGTCCTTCGGATGAGACCGTATAAACCGAGGCCCCGTGTCACAGCAGGTGTGACACGATAAAGATACCTCCCTGCTCAAAGGCGGTAAGTGCCGAGCATAGGCCTAAATTTGCAGCCCTACACCGGCAATGGTGACGTCTCCATATCAGTGAAATATTCTGGAGAGGGACGTTAAACAGTATACAATCAGTTATATGGTCGATACTATGACTTTGTCAGCAAATACAATCTATCATTGAGTCAAATACTGCCTGACGTTTTTCATACTGATTGAAAGTCTATTATTTATACACTGAATTGACGACGGATTTTTTTCCTTATTTCCCGAGCATGTCAAGGAGCCCACGGCGGGTTTGACTGGTCAGGAGGGGATGCTTACTCCTCCATGGCACCTGATCCCACCTCTGATGTTTTGGAGGTCTGTTTTTGCTCTGCTCCTAATTTGTATTGTTTTATGGACTTTTAATCTTCAAATACTGTTCGTTATGTCTGTATGTTTTATTTTACATTTTGAGAAGGTAAAATTGTTGGAGCCGTTTAATTCTTGATATGAAGAGAATGATAATGGACATTGATATCTGTTCTCTAAGAGATTAAATATTCACGAAGCCTTCTATGTTTATTACAATTTTTCTTGCCACTGAGGTCAGACCCATACAGTAGCGCCATAGTTGACATTAAAGAAACAATTAGAAACTTAAATGTTAAATGATTACTATTTCATTTTAGATTTTGATTGAAATGAATAAATCTATTTAAAATGTTTTCATTTAAAGATATTGACAGTACACATGTTCCATGTTCCATGCTCCCAAAAGTATCTTATCATTGTTATTCTTCAGATATTGATGAATGTGTCAGCAAACCCTGTCAGAACAATGGAACATGTGTGGATCTTATCAATGATCATGAATGCGTTTGTGTTCCCGGATTTAATGGCACTAATTGTACAAACAGTAAGTTAATTAAGATGAAGAATATAATTTATTGAAAGTAAAAAACTATTTCTGGTGTAATTAGTTTCTAATAATTCATAAAACAGCACATAAGAAACTTCTTTTGTCAATACTCTGAATGGGATTTCAGTGCAAATTTTCAATATTTTATTAAATAGATGTGGATGAGTGCGCTTCATTGCCTTGTCAGAACAATGGAACCTGTGTTGATTTGGTCAATGAGTACAAATGTCAGTGTGATATTGAGTTTAACAGTACAGATTGCTCAACAAGTAAGTGGAATGACTTGTGAATTTTACTTTTCAAAATGTTAAGGTAGGATTCTTCTCTGGTTTCTGACTAGATGAAACATTCAAAGTATATTTGCTTATATGTTTTATATATTTAGGTGTAAGGCCATATTTTTCTTTCCTCATCAGAATTGTACAACTTTAAATAGAAATGGTAAACTGCGTTTGAAAACTAGCGGGGACTTTATTTTCGACGGAATGTTGGCGTATGAAAATATCTTCTTTTGTGCCTCTCTTACCGTCCGCGGTAGCTCAGTCGGAAGAGCGCTCGCTCCGTGATCGGGAGGTCGTGAGTTCGTATCTCGGCCGCGACCGACCTAGTCGTTAAAATGGGTAGCAACTGTTCATTCGGCATGCGCTCGGGAGTTTGAAGTGAAAGTTGCGGGTCCTTCGGATGAGACCTTAAAAACCGAGGCCCCGTGTCAGCGGCAGGCGTTGGCACGATGAATATCCCTCACTGCTCAATGGCCCTGAGTGCCGAGTACAGGTCAAAATTTAAAGCCCTTCACCGGCATACGGTGATGTCTCCATATGAGTGAAAAATTCTCGAAAGGGACGTTAAACAATATACAATCAATCAATCGATCAATCTTTTTTGCCTCTCTAAATTATGATAGAACAATGAATTTAGTTATAATTTTTACATAATCAAATACTTGAAGAAATTTTCAAATATTAGTTAAATTACTTATAAGGGACTAAACTCTCAAAATATATCAAATAAATATGATTTTTCAAGCAAACTAAAAGTACAGATTTGAGCCAAAAATCTATAAAAAGTACATTTTCTCTCTTAGTAAACGATCAAAACCTTTTGTTTTTGTACATTTTGTACATTTATAAGACAACTTTATTATATGTGAAAATAAGAAAAAGTTAAATATAGAAAGCATATGAAAATAACTAATATATCCTAAAAAATTAAGAAAACAGAGAACATTCGGATTAGCGAATATCCATTTTAGTTGAATTACTTATGTAAATTTGGTATTATCGTGATATAGACCCGATATAGTAAAATCTTTTTATGCAAAAGAAACAGTATTTAATTTTTTAGTCGCCCGCATGGTGCAGTGGTAAGAGCGTCTGCTCTAGAGTCGCGCAGTAAGGAGTTAATCCTTACGTCGCGGGTTCGATTCCCACTGTGGGACATGGAGACCGGTCCTTCGGATGAGACCTATAAACCGAAGCCCCGTGTCGCAGTAGGTGCTGGCATGAAAAAGAACCCTCCCTGCTCAATGGCCCTGAGTGCCGAGTAAAGGACAATATTTGCAACTCTCCACGTGCAAGTGGTGGCGTCTCTATATGAGTGAAACATTCTCGAGAGGGACGTTAAACAATTTATACAATCATTATTTTTTTTAAATATAAGTAGGCATCACATGATTGGCAACAGTCCATTTTTATTCATAATGTCAAGGAAAAAGATAATGACCTTGACCTGACCTTGCCTCTAATATAAAACGGTCAAATTTAATCTCACTGATAACATCACTTACTGATATTGTCTTCTTGATTCTGTGAAAAGAAGATGGTACAGTTTCAATACAAATTAAGCCCGATATTTTTCTAAAATATGAAAGTGATATAAGAAATCAAAATTCATTCTTTCTTAATCATGGGAATTCCCTGTAGTTAGAATAGACAAGTGGTTTTTCTCATATGACCTCCTTGATGCTAATTGTGACATCATTAACTTGTGCATTTTCCCGTATTTTCTTAAAAAATTGCAGAAGACATCAATTTTCAGTGGAATTTTCTTTAAGAAAACATACTCTGCCACTGTCGCCCGGAAAGATTTTGAGATATGTGATTTTTTATAGCAGTTTACATAATATATCCAAAAATTAAAGTTGGCGACAGTGGCAGACACTATTTTCTAAAGGAAAATTTGCACAAAAATGAGTCATTTTGAAGCTTTTTTGCATTGAACTTAGAAATGCACCAAATTAATGACGTCATACTTCCAGAAATGTCCTCCTTTATGCCATATTCTTTCAAGATTTATCATATTCATCTATTCAACTATTGTTAAAGCGAATTTCATAACATTTTGAAAACATTAAATTTTTAGGGCACAATAAAGCTCAAAATGTACCTTCTTCTTTCATTAATTCTTAAATATAAGAAATATGAGAAGAATCCTACCTTAAGAATTTAAATTCATATTTTTTTATATTTCAATCTATACTTTTTAGTCGAATAAAATGTATTTTAGAACTGTCATTATTATGTATATCTCAAAATATTTCAACCATTATAGATTTCTCTTCTGAGAGCTTTTTTTCGTGACCATAATACATTTTTCATTGAAGAATCAAATTTAATGAAATACAAGCTTGTCTTGAATCTCGATGTGACAACAACAGAAAATCTGAGCATACAAGAAGATTACATTAAATTAGAGAGTAAAGTTCGTCAAGCGGTAAGCATGTATTCCAATTTTGATTTTTTTTTTTTAAAAAGACAACTTAACATTCTCGTTTCTAACAAAAGGTCATCTGATTACCGGTATATTTTTAGTTAACTGATGTTTACAGTAAAAGAATCGAAGGATCAAAAATCATAATAAAAAGCTTGAGGTATGTTTTTCAAAGCATAAACTTATTTTTAAGATATTTTGAAATCTCAAAATATTGGCATAATTAGTAATTATTGCACTAAAGGTCTGCGACAAAAAATCCTCTATATCAGTTTTTGCATCTCTATATTATAGAACACAAACATTTATTTATTGCCTTGCGGTTTCGTTATTTTTTTTCAAAATGTCTCTTAAAAGCAAAATCTTTTGTTTTAAAAATGTGACATCGACGTTGAAAGTGATATATCACTTGTTTAAGCACCATTTCTTCAAAAAACAAAATTTTATGACGATCGAAACCTAAAATTAGGGTGTGTATTTTTAAACTTTGATTTGTATAGATAAAGTGAAATAAAAAAAACATCACCCCTCTTCAAGTTAAGTGTCCATATGTGATTACTGTAGAGAGCAGATCTGTCCCATTAGAAATTAAGAGGCCTAATTTATTTATTAAGGATTAAGGATTATTGGGTATTCTTATGAATACATTCATTCTTCTAAGCATCAAAGATTACTTAAATTCATATTGTTTTAAGGTATTAAACAGCACAAATGCCTAAAATTATTATATGATTGAATAATTCCTGTAAGAAGCTTAATAATCAATAAGATCTCAAATCAGCAATAATTATATATAATAGTATTGTTTGATGTTTAAGAGTCAAAATCAGCAAGCATCGAGCATTTAGTTAAAAAATGTGGAAAGTGGCATAGAAACAAATTTGGTTAAAACTCATATATAAATTTTCAGAACAAAGGGTATGATAGAAAAAGGCAAGCAAAAAATAATTTTTCACATTGTTGCTATGGAAACCACGCGCCTTTCAAATAGCGTGTTTTGTACTTTATCATGACACTTGAAGTTATGGTTAAACAAATACTTTTTTATTACTAGTCATTAAAGAAAGCTTTTTAAATTATTATTTTATTTATATAAATATACTCTATTTTAACAAATGTTGATTATTGAAATTCTCTTCACCCTTTGATAAATAAAACTAGTTTTTGGAGGTTTATTTTGCTTTAAAAAACAGCAAATTTGAAGTACTCTATAAGAAATCTACAACCACATTAAAGCTTATCAACATAAAATATATATTAAATAGTATTTGTTCTAGAAGAATCAAGAAAAAAATCTGCAGGCAACTAAAGCATTTATATATGATAACTGATTTAAATCCATAATTTTCTGTAACTTTTGCTTCAAATTACCTCCCTTTGGTATAGCTCTCTAACATAGGAGGAATAAACGGTAGTTTGCTTACATTGTTCAGAAGTTCAGTGTACAGAAGACTAGCAGAAAATTTCAAACTTGGAGCAGTCTGAGTCTCAGTTTTGGCGTTTTCATGAGTCTTAATTACGGTAAGTGACTAAAATTTTTACAATTTACCATTACAACAGTTACTGAAGAATGTATAACATAAATTAACCATGTTGTAAAATATGTAACACTTTTGCAGGTGTTTTTGCACATTACAATTTAAGCCTAATTCTGATTTATTACTAGTATATATGTTAGCATTACTTTCGTATTTTATAACTTAAAAGAAAAGATTATGCATGGCCTGAGGAACCAGGAGGAGGGGGTATGCCCCCCCCCCCATAATATTGCCGATATTAAACTATAATATGATAAAATGAAATTAAATTCCCCAACTCAGATTGTTTCTGCGGGCCTAACGTGAAAAAGTTG